>APFE030916719.1:84278-117829 GCA_000404065.3 Pinus taeda | reverse complement strand
TTTGATTGTTAGTGTATGTAGGTTTCAAAGTGAAGGAGGAGCTCATCCGGATCAGTGAGGCTGGACTGCTACAATGAGCGTTGGACTTGAGGTAGGATCGAAAAACACTTGGTTTCTCATAGAATGATGTATGTTTAGAGAAGGATTGCTCTTAATTGTCTTGTTTGTCACTAGAGAGTCTTAGACTCTTAGGGAGGTTAGCTTTGTCTGCAAAAATAACTCTTTCCGCATGACAGAACGGTAGCAATTTAGAGTTGGAGCAGTTAGGGTTAGGGCTACGGAAGATAGACTTCCCGTGATATGGGTCTTGGGAGTAGTCTAGCTCCTCCTCGAAATCCATACTATCCATGATGTTGGGAACTGCCATCGAGACCGCCGGAGAGACAGTTAACCGCGAGTGTAGGAGACAGATGGCGATTGTTGTCAAGAGGATTGAAACAGTTTGTAGCAAATGCCGCGGGTAGTTGTAGTAAATTTTTTTTTACCCTGGTCCTTTGCTAGTTCGGCGATGTGCGCTTCTCCTTCCGCCCTACGGCCACGCCAAAGCCATCCTCCTCCTGCAACCACTATCTATATATATATATATATATATATATAATATATATAAAATATTTATATATAAGATATATAATGACATTGTAAATGATAGTTAATAATTATTTATTTAATATTGAATGATAACAATTTTTTTTATGTAATGCTCATATTATAGTACATATGTCATGGCATTAGAGTTATAGATTGATATAATGAGACTTGTACAAATTCTACACATTATTTTTACTATTTTTTGATTTAATAATTTAAATTATTTTTTAAATTAAAAAATAAAACCCATAAAAATGGTCTATTAAATACTTTCCACCAATGAGAAAATGGAATTTTTGAATTTAATTACAAACCATTTGTGTTTATGGTACATAGTAATTAATATATAATGTTATTTTTCAAACTATTTATATTTATTGTACATAGTAATAAGTGATATAGTACATCGTAATTAATAATAGAGTACACAAAAGTCAATTCTTGTCATCATTACACAATAACAGGAAATACATTTCAAACCAATCATATTTGATTTAAAAATAATAAATTTAATTTCATAATGTTAAACTTTGGAAGATTTTAAATTTTTTTAGTCAAAGCAAAACTAATAGCAGATGAATAAAAAATTGTTATATCATGACAGCTACAGATATAATATATCCTGGTATAATAAGATATTACATACTAAAAGATATACGTAGAAACCAAAAGATAAAAACTTTCCATTATGAACTAAGAAAAATCAACAATAAATTTGTTTATAATAATACCTCTAACATGTATGCACATTCCGTCGTTTCCTGTGACAAAAGTTAAATAATACCTCTAAACATATGCAAATTCCATCGTTTCCCGTGAAAAAAGCGAAATAATACCTCTAAACATATGCACATTTCGTCATTTCCCGTGACAAATGTGAAAGGTAGGATTAGATAAAGAGTTGTCATAGTGAAAATTTTAATTGTTTGGAATATTTCCAAGCAAGAAACCTCTAGGAATATTTGAAGCAAGAAAAATACTTGTGATGGTGGAAATTTTAATTATTTGGAATATTTCAATCAAGAAACCTCTAGGAATATTCCAAGCAAGAAACTTGTTGTTACATCTTTTGATTATGAGTGCTAATCCCCACCTTAGTAGTTTTTTTGGGCCACATTCTTTCCACCCATAG
This sequence comes from Pinus taeda, assembly GCA_000404065.3. NCBI lineage: Eukaryota > Viridiplantae > Streptophyta > Pinopsida > Pinales > Pinaceae > Pinus > Pinus taeda. Next base: position 116,109 of record APFE030916719.1, on the reverse strand, counting down.
TGAGATACAATATTGGTTTGGCCAAAGGGGCGAGGGTTCGGTTGCAACTTCTTGCTTCCAGTTTTGAATAACCGCCTTAGCTATTCATCTTATTCATTGTCCCACCTCTTCATCTTATTTTCTTCAGTCCATCCATTCATTAATGGCAAACTTACCACCGCACTGGAACAGAAGGATGATGCTTTATCCTGTTCTGCCTCCACCTCTTATACCCGATATGATGTTTTCATCAATCATTGGGGGCTCAATGTTAAAAACACCTTCATTAGCCATCTCGACAAGCGCCTTCGTTAATATGCATTATGGTCGTTTCTTAACAGGCCTGAACTGGAGACTGGACACAACATCAAGGCTCAAATCGAAGCCGCTATTCGAGTGGCTTCTCTGCACATTGCGATTTTTTCTCAGACTTATGTGGAATCGACATGGTGCCTCGATGAACTAGTCCTTATGCTCAAGTTCGAGGCTCCTATTGTTCCAATCTTTTTCAATGTTGAGCCTTCTGAGGTCAAGTGGAACGACAAAAAAGGAGCATACACTGAAGCCCTAAAAAAACTCCAGCAGAACAGAAGCAGTGACCCTGAAAATAAGCCACGCCACGCCTCCTTTACAATTCAAGGCTGGAGAGCTGCTCTTTCTCATGTCACAAATCTGAAGGGTTGCGAACTGAAGGGCTTTAATGGGTAAACATTTTTAACTGTTTTGTGTTCGTTTTAGTTCCTTGATCGGTATTTGCTATTAATTAAATTTGATTAAGTTAAGAAGCTAAAGTTATTAGGTTAAAAATTGTAGTTTCGGGTACTTTGAATCAGTGAAAGATCTGTGGTATTGAGTATATGCTATTACATCTGACCAAATTTGGGGATTTTCCATGTCACAAGTTTTGGGGATGTTATGATGTTTCCACCATGTGGTTTTTCAAAATAAATCATAGTGCATATGTGTTGTTGTTAGATGTGTGATTGTTATCCTTATTCCTCTACCAACACTTCATATTTACCTAGGTGTTTCTCATTCTTTATTCATCGAGGAACGAGCAGGAGCTCCTGGACGAAGTTGTGCGAAGCATATTGAAAAAGGGTCCAAAAACACCACTTTTTGTGGCTAAATATCCAACTAGTTTGGATATGCTTTCACAGAAGGGGCAGGAGAGTGACATTCAGGCCAGGGTTGTGGGAATTGTAGGTGTTGGTGATATTGGGAAAACCACTTTGGTGAAACAGATCTTCAACCGTAGGTGCTCTGAGTATGATGGATCCTCTTTTTATATGATGTTAGTGAAACTGCAACTAGAAAATCTCTGGTTGATTTGCAAATGAAGCTCATTAAGGACTTGACACACAGAAATATTAAAATTGATATTGTGGACCAAGGTGTGATAATCCTTAAATGTTACCTAGCTTGTTGTAATGCAATGATAGTTTTAGATAATGTAGAGAAGGTTGATCAATTAGATGCATTCTTATGAATTAGGGATGTTCTTTGTTCCAATAGCTTGATACTAGTTACCTCTCGAGATAAGCATGCTCTCCTATGTTCAGAAATAGTATATTCATCAATTTATAAGCTCACTGGGATGAATAGAGCACACCCCCAAGAGTTGTTCTGCTCATATTTCTTCAATCAGCCGCATCCACCACCAGGATTTATAGATCTGGTGGTACGGTTTGTAAGGGCCTGTGATGGATTGTCATTGTCTTTGAAAGTTACTGGGGCTCTTCTTTGTGGAATATATGACACATATTGGAAAGAGCTATTGAATGAATTTCACAAGATACCACCCGCGGACATACGAGAAATGCTGAAAAATAGTTATAATTCACTCGACCAAGAGTATCGGTAAATATTCTTAGATATGGTCTGCTTTTCTATAGGAGAAGATATGGATGTAAATGTCTTAGAAAACCTGCATAGATGAGTCTAGCTAGTAAAGGTTGAATGCACAACTTTTCCGAGAAAAAACAATAAAAGAATCGAAAGAAAAAAAAAGAATGATTGATTCAAAAAATAGGTTACAATGATCATGATATAGCATTAGTGGGTGAATATCCCAAGGTAATGCACCATAGTGGTGCTTAATGAGAGGAATTAACACCTACAACAAGTTTCAGAGAGAACTAGCTAGTTGCGAAGTGAAAGGAGGATCAAATCAGGGAGTGAATCATGCAAAAGAAGTAGCCAGTTGCAGAGTGAAAGGAGGAGCAAATTAGGGAGTAAATCACGCCAAAGAACTAGCCAGTTGCAGAGTGAAAAGAGGAGAAAATCAGGGAGTAAATCATGCATAAATTATCTTGCATGTAGTCCCATGCTCTAACTAAGTGTCTGCATGTGCCAGTAATGAAGGTCGTAGGTGTGTAGTACCTCCAACACCCCCCCTGAACACCACTATGGGGAAAAATAGAAAATGGACCCTGGCAACTAAGGCCAAAGGTCACCGAAAATACAGTGCAACTTGTACTGAAATTGAGGAAAGAGGGAAAACCTCGTGGGAAGACCACCCCTCAAAATGTAATGTAATCAAAAGAAAAGAGGAAGAAAAGATAGTTTCTAAGCAACTATGTCCTTCACTCTAAGACAATCGTGCAGAGAGTGAAACTTCTACTCAGTGAAAGTCTTGGTGAAGATGTCTGCAGTCCATTCTGCTGAAGAACGGAACCACAAATCAATGACCAGATCATGTACTAAGTCTCTGATGTAGTGCATATGGATCTCTATGTGCTTCATCCACTGTCGCTATACTGGATCCCTGCAAAATTTGAGAGTGCTTTGGTTGTCACACTAGATGACAGGGGGCTGGTGAAACTAGACGCCCAACTCAATGAGGAAGTGTTGTAGCCACAGAACCTGAATGGTGATGTTGACTACTCCTCTGTACTCGGCCTCAGCTGAAGAGAGAGCAATAGCAGCCTGCTTCTTGCTCGACCAACAAATAGGGCTAGACCCTAGACTGAGTGAATATCGAGAGGTGGACTTGCGATCAATGTTGTTGCCCACCCAATCAAAATTTTTGAAGCCAAGGAGATTCAATGCAGTGCTTGCTGCATAGTGAATGCCGAAGGTGATGGTTCCCTGAACATATCAGAGGATGTGCTTGGCAATATTCCAGTGTAGCTCATGCAGTTGCTGCATGTATCTGGAAACTACCCCTAATGCATATGAGAGATCTGGTCTAGAGTGGGTGAGGTACATTAAGCTCCCCACTAGCTGTCAATAGAGAGTACTATTAACTAATGGAGTGTCACCCCCATCCTCAAGGCGGACCCAGACAGAAAAGTAGTCGGTTCTGGCTTGCAATTAGTCATGTGAAATCTCTCGAGGAGATCCTGTGCATACTTAGCCTGAGATAGTTTGATACCTATGGCATCCTGGCTGATCTCAAGACCAAAAAAGAAGTGTAATGGACCCATGTCCGTCATCAAGAACCTATCATGCAAGGTCCTCTTGACTACAGAAATGGTTGAAGCCGAGCTGTTGGTGATTAGGAGATCATCCACATACAAAAATAAGATAAGAATAGAATCATGTGCCCTGAGCATGTAAACATTTGGATCAGAATTACATCTTTCGAAGTTTTGTGATAAGAGAAAAGAATCCATCTTCGCATACCAAGCTCTTGGGGCCTGCTTAAGGCTGTAGAGAGACTTCTTGAGTCTGCAGACCAAAGATGAATCTTGAATGAAACCATGTGGCTGCTCCATGTAGATCTCCTCAGATAGGTCTTCGTGAAGAAAGGCACTCTTTACATCCATCTGATGTACTTCCCACCACTGGGCAGTCGCAATGGCAAGTTCAAGGTGTATGGAATCCATCTTTGCTATTGGAGCAAAGGTCTCATCATAATCAATTCCATGCACTTGCTGGAAGCCTTTGGCTACTAGCCTAGATTTCTATCTGGTGATTTTCCCATCTACAACACTCTTGGTCTTGTAAACCCATTTGCATCAGACAAGCTTCCTTCCTAAAGGAAGGGGGACTAGATCCCAAGTCTGGTTCTCGAGGAGGGATTTTCACTCCTCCTCCATGACGGATTCCCAAGAGGGATGCCCAGAAGCCTCAACATAAGACTGTAGATCAGAAGACTGAACCAAATGACAATGCTGGGATGGCGTTGGTTCAGTGGCAGTGAGGGGAAGAGGAGGCTCAATAAACTCTGAGCTAATCCACCGTGGATCAGAATTATCCCCCACAAGACCATTTCTAGCAGCTGGGTGGTCTTGTGCATATATATTACTTAAGCTCCTTGTTCTCTCATTTATGACAGGGGAAGTTGATTCACTACTGGAAGCCCGATCTGGGCTTAGATGTGGATCATCATATGCATGCACTTTATTTGTATCTGAAGACTCTGTCTCTGCATATTCATGCTCTACCTCAGCATCTAAATGCTTTGTATCTGCATCTGAGTGTACTGATTCATCATCTCGGACATGAGGTAGATAAAAGGTATCTGCATGCGGCAATTGAGGTGCATGTGAGAGACTTTCCTCAAATTTGACACTTCGCTCAATGATGAGCTTGTCCGTAGAGGAAATTAGGAGTTGATATCCCTTCACCATCATGGTATCCAACAAAGATGCACTCAATGGTCTATGGATCAAGAGCTTTCCTCTTTTAAGAGGGGATCCTGGCCCATGCTCAGGAGCTGAAAGCACGGAAGTGGGTGACGTCTGGTTTAGTGTTCCTCCAAGCCTCAAAGGGGGTTTGATCCTTGACAAATCTATGAGGAGATATATTTTGGATGTAGTTAGCACAATTAAGTGCTTCAGCCCATAGCTTATGAGGTAGTGACTTAGCATGCAACATGCAGGAAGCCATCTCTTTGAGAGATCGGTTCTTTCTCTTAGCAACTCCATTCTGCTACAGAGTGTATGGAATTGTGTGTTGCAACTGTATGCAGACTCAAGGCAAAGGTTTTAAAGTGTTTTATTAACATATTCCCCCCGCCATTGTCTTTAAGGATGGCTTTTATCTTTCTCACTGACTGTGTCTCAACTAGTGCTTTCAAATCTTCAAAGTGCGCAAAAACTTCAGATTTAGCCCTGAGAAGATACACCCAAGTATACCATGAGAAATCATCAATAAATGTAAGAAAATACCTTGCTTTATCAATGAAAGGACGAGGAAAAGGCCCTATGAGATAACTATGGATCAGATCTAGAGGAGAGGATGCTCTGTGAGTCTTGCCGGTGTCAATCGTTTCTCTAGGATGTTTGCCAAGGACACACCCTTCACAAACTCCTTTGGAGAAACTGATATTTGGCAAGCCTTCCACCATCTCATGCTTGCTTAGCTGTTGCATATACATGTAATTTAAGTGACCAAACCTCTTGTGCCAAAGCATTCTACTATCATCAACATGTGTAAGAGATAAGGAGGATTCAGATTCAATACATTCAGAAAATGTATACAGTCTAGCTCCATTGTTTACCTCACCTGTTGCAATTTTGGAGCTGCTATGTAGGTCATATATGTTCACTGCATCGGGAGTGAATTCCACTCTCTTTCTGGTGCCAAAATGAGTGATCTAATAAATTGAAAGTAGGTTTACTGAAAGTTTTGGAACATGAAGCACATTTTCAAAGCTTATGTGTAAAAGTTCCACTCTACCTTTTCCGTGACCTCAATAGGTGAGTCATCTCCCATGAGGATGGGAGGTCCTTTGCATGCATCCAAAGAGGAATAGACTTCCTTTGCAGTAGCCATATGATGTGATGCACCATAATCTATAATCCATGCATCAGGGGAAGAGTTAATTGCAACTAAAGCATGAAAATTGTTACCTTTCTCGTGTGGCGGATCCTCAGTTTTCTTCTTGGGGCCCTGAGGGATGTGGTCCCCAAGGTTGTGCTTCTGAAGGATTTCTACCATTTGGTTAATTTGTTTCTTCATGCTGGAGGATTCCGGATGGAATCCTCGGTGAAAGTAGGTGCATTTGTCTCCTTTCTTCCCTTTCTCATTTCTGCGGCCAGAGGAGTCATTGAAGGGCTTGATGTACCTTTCCTTCTTTAGATGGGAATGAAATTTTCCCTTGTATTTTTGCTGCTAATTTTTCTGATTTGAATCATATCTGTGATTTTTATTGTGGCTGCCATCATGCACAGAAAGTGCATGCACTTTTGGAGGTTTGATTTTCTCCATGCCAATGAGTTTATCTTGCTCAAAAGTGAGGGACTCCATGAACTCTTTTAGAGAACGCATAGTGTAGGATTTATCTATTGCAAGCCTTACCTAATAAAATGTAGACACAATGACAAAGTACTCTGGTCTGAGATTTGACGTAACAGAGAGAACTTGGCGACTCTCCTCCTTGGATTTGTCAATTCCACAACCCTTGAGTTGTAGCAATTGATCATTATATTTGGTGAAGAAGTCTTGAATTCTGTGATAGTTTCATGGATCCAATGAGAGGAGCTCCACTTCGAGAAGATGTCCTTTTGATCGAACGCTTCCTGGCTCTAATGACAGTCTTCCTAGTTTGCTTGAAATATCTTTTATGTCTTCGTCTCGGTCTCTTGTCAAGTCTCTGAGGTCATTAGTCATTAAATCAACAACTTCTTTAATGTATAAAATTTACAAGGACTTCAATTTAGATTTGGATTAGATGCCTTTGCATACAAAACTGTGCCTAAGAAACAGAGGATCTGCTATCCAGCTCATGTTATCACTGCGTTTGGGTATGATGGATCTCAGAGAAGAGCATGCGCACAACACTAAACTAACAGCAATATAAGGTAGTGCGCAATATAACCTAACAGCAATATAACATACAGCACACAGAAAAAAAAAAGGAATGCGTACCCACACGCACAGTCCTTAACAACAGCAATAACATATATCCAATTTTGCGCACAGCAGTTTAAACGCACCACAATCCACCACATGTAACATTATAACTGTACCCAACTAGAAATGTATTCACGGTGTGCTGTCCATACAATATACACCGGTTTTGTTCCACGGTTTAATGCCCACGCATTATTGATGCCATTTCAAACTTAAGGTTCCGCTGTCCATAAAATACACACGGCTCTACCAGTTTTTAATTGATGTTTTGAGCGCACAGTAGTTATAAAGTTCCACAGGCATACAATACAAATGCTATGAGAATAGTGCACACACTGCAACTATCAAAATGCACATCCAATCCCTTTTTTATTAGCAATACCAAAACAGTCTTTATATATGGGGCTGCATAGAAAATATAACAAAACAGTCATTACATCGCCATGTTCCGCCTTACACAGAAATGCGCCCTCTCCATTCATAATTCAATACACTGTTTTTCCCATTGAAGAGTTGCCATTCGACTCTATCCTTCCTACTGTTTACCTACACAATAAATTGGAGTTCTACATGAGAGACGATTCCCTCCTTGGCGGCCAAGTTTTTTTTCTTTTTCCTATTTCATCCCTAGCTGCCTTATTACAACAGTAGCTATACATAGTAATTTAGAGCTTTTCTTTGTTTTTTTTTTTTATAACAACAAATCTAGCATGCCTTATTCTAAGCCTATCTAGAAAGATGGCATGTTTTTTCCCTTATCTAGTTCCTAATTTTAACTAAAAAACATAGAAACAGTAGGCAAAGGATCCCACTCCTTGACTGTAGATAATTTTTTTTATTTTTTTGGAATAAATCAAAAGATTTTTCCCCTTCTGAGTCACATGCTCCTGCATCAGACTCCCAAGGTAGAAAAATTCATGGTCTCCTGATCATGTGGTTTGTGGTCTTGATCTTCTTGGATCCCATACTTTGTTCTGCAACCGTCCAAATGCTTTATTCCTTTGCTGCTGCTGCATTTCTGTTGTCCTTTCCTCCATCTTCTTCTCTGTGTCAATCAGGTTCAAGTTCTGATCGATCTTGCTTGCTGCTATTTCTATTTTCCTCGATTTGGATTGCGGCATCATCAGCTGCCATATTTCTTCAATTTCTATGTCCAGCTTACCACTGTTGTTTCCAATTTCTGTTAATTCAGCTGCTACCATAGAAGTTGCTTCCGCTGCCGCCATAGATGTTGCTTCCGCTGCCGCCATAGATGTTGCTACCTCCCAAACTCCCTGTCCCTCTGCAACATACTTTGGCTCATCACCTGTAAACATAATCAAATTGTTAGCATTAAAATCACAAGACTCACTGGTCTTATTTGTCGATTCGGTCACGAAATTTTCTCTCTGCAGCTTCAAGTCTTTTTCAGGACCCAAAAATTTTTCACTGGCTTTCTCCTCAGCTTTCTCTGGCAATATTTCAACATGCTGATTTGTATTTACCATGAGACTGTCAGCTAGTCTCTCCTTCTTACCATCTTCTGCTTCATGACTGTCCTTCATGAAAACTTCCCTGCCTTGTTTCCTTAGCAAATTAACCTGTTCGTGAGTTCTCTGTCTCTCCAGTTCTCTTCTCTTAAGATCTAGTTCTTTGTTCAATTCAATAACTTCATAAGGAGTAGATTTTGGAAACTTCACATAACCTTTTATACCTTCAACGACTCTTGAGCAATCATCAGCTGGTTCAACATTCTGATTAGAATTTTTCGTCTTCATTTTCTCATCATTGCTCTGAATAGTCTTTTGTACATCCATCATCTGCTCCAAGTACTCCTTTCCTCCAAATAACAGGGTTTTTGAATCAGTCTTCCATCCTCGTACATCTTCCTGCAAAGGCAACAATGTATGATTGACACCATCCTTTCCAAACTTGTAGGTGTTCCTCTTCCCATCATGCATGGCTGCTCTGTCATATTACCAAGGTATTCCAAGAAATATGTGGCACACGTCCATAGGCATCACATCACAAACAATTTTATCTTTATACTTGCCCACTTGAAAATCCACTTCACACTGTTCACTTTTTTTCCAAAGAAAAAAACGGTAACCTTTTATTAAAAGAATTAATGAAAAGTTACACTAGCAGATGCAATGAAGCATTCCATAAGATGCCCATATGGGCTCGAGTGCAATCACACCCCACGCGACGTTAGAAGACTAACGTGCATAAAGAAGGAAAAGGAAAAGAGAAGAGAGGAGAGAGAAAGAAAAAGGAAAAAAACTAAATTCCGGCAGTGAGAAAAATTCACGCTTCAAGTTTTTCGCCTCTTTTTCTTTTCAACCTTACGCCACTCTCCTTGTGTGGGCTCGATCGAAGCAATGACTAACTGTGTTTCTGCTTTCTGTGAGCCTGTTTCCTTATCTGAGTCTGAAGTATCTGAGTGGTGATGTCGTTTGATCCCTCCCATGTTTTGTTCCTCGCTTGTCTTCTCTGCCTGATTTTGGTGGATCTTTGAATCCTTGTTTGCTGATGTAGCTTCTTCCTTTGTCTCCTTTTCTTTGGATACCTCTGCACTCTCTGCGAGAGTGTCGTCCTCTTCTTCTTTTGATTCTTCATCTTCTGAATCAGGGGGGAAAATTTCCATCCTTTCCTCTGCTACCCTTTCTGCTTCTTTTTCTTGTTTACTTTTTTTTCTTCTAGGCATGTGCTTTGTAGGTGTCTTGTCTGCCTGCAGAACCTGCATCTGAAAGCAGTGTTTTCATAGTCTAGTGCTTGCAACCAATTTTGTTGTTTATAGATCAGTCTTATATTGTCTGGCAGCCCTTTGCTGAGATCTACTTCGACACAAATGCGTGCAAAAGTGTATATCCTTTCATCAATTCTCTCCAGATCTGTTTGATATATTTCCCGATGCTGTTCTAAATTCCTTCGAAGACTTGATCACTCCAAAAGTGGAGGGGAAGGTTGTATAAACGGACCCAAACCGGCACTTTGGATACAGTCATGGTGTTTAGATCGAAATCTGGAAACCATGGGGTCATGAATAGACCCGATGTTCTCCAGAAATAAGGCCCATTTCTGATGATTGTTTCTCTGTCTTCCGAGGATGCGAATCTAACTATGAAAAATCCCTTGGAGCATAAATTTATGTCACATTCCATGGTCCAAGTGGTGAAGATCCAATGGAATAGATCCATTGGTTTCGGCCAGAAGTTGTTAAAACGATAGATTAGGGCCTGCGTTTCATAGGAATTTATGAAAACATCGAGCCCTGTAGAGTCAAAATTTAGGGTTGGGGTTTTCCCTAACTGATCTACAATGTATGGCCTAGGAGTATACCTGCCTTGATCTGGAGCGGATCCTGAATCTTTATTACCCTGAAGGATGGTTTTGTATAAGATGCCTCCTTTGGGTTGTTGCTGAGATGTTGTCTTTTTCCCCTTCTCCCCTCCTAAGCTGCTTGTCTGACGCTGAGGAGGGGCTCATCCCCTCAGTCTGAGGTTCAAAACAATGGTTTCTCCTAGGCTAATCCCATAGCTTCCCATGGTTTTGTTGTCTTGGAGAGACCATCTACCATTTACTAGGTGTTGGATCTGTCTAGGATATCCAGACAAAGCACAGATTTGCTGCTTCAGCTGCATCACAGTACTATCTGCGTGTACCCATACTAAAAATGATTTCGCATTTGGGGTTTTTATGAAAATGTGAAAACAAGTTTTTGTTACCTGATGACTGCCATCTATCTGAGTTCCTACTCTGCCTGAAACGGTGGCATTTTTGGTTTCCTTGTGTTCTGATTGTCGGGGGTCTTCCAGATCTGGTCTTTTTTTGTTGAGGCATTTTGCCAAATGCTGTTTGCGATCTGTACACCCTCTGATGGATCGGTCGGATTTGTGTTCTGGCTCTGGCGAACTTTTGTTTTGCTTTGGCTTGGATCTGATCGAACTTGATAGATCCGCTCCTTTTCTACAGTATTCACCCCGATCTGTTGGGCCATTTCCCAGATCGGGGTTCCTGTTGGGGCTATTCTTCATTTGAATGTTGTAGTCTACAAGCCCTCTGCCAGAACGATGCGTCGAGATGATAAAAGCCCAGATGTGCGTTAAAGAAAATAGAGAAACCTCAAAAAACCAAGGAAACGGGTCCATACTCTCCCCCCCCCCGTGCTTTGTCTTCGACCGTGCCATTTAAAATCGGCCCTAGATCGACAGATCGGCTCAACAGCAAGCCAAAATGGGGTCTGGACCCCATCATAAGCCTCATTTTTCCATAGACGTGGGTAGATCTGCCAGTCTTGAGTAGAGCGTTTGTGCAGAGTGCATCAATACGAACCTGCGTCCAGAAAGAGGGGAAACGCTCCGGGCTCTGTTCTCTGTGGTTCAAAACATGTAAGTCCTTTTCGTCAGATGATTCAGCCCAGGGCCGAAGATAAGCATCGGAAACTGAGGTTCCATCCCTTAGGGTTCTATCCAATCTACAACAGAGCAAGTCATTTGGGCCTACGGTGGCGCAAAACAGACCTTCTGAAACCCTAAGCCCATGAACAGCCTCCATCTTCGCTCTCCGTTCCCCTGTGAAACCGCCTAGTCCTTCCTGTTGCCAAACTACCACTTCAAACTGTTCACTTACCAGCAGTTGATGTCCCTTTTGCAACCATGACACTTTATACGGTGTTGGGTGCCTCATTGTCTTTAGCTTCAATTTCTCTACTACTTCTGTAGAAACCAAGTTATCAGTGTTGCCACTATCAATGATCATTTGGAAACATTTCCCTTGAACTTTGCATACTATCCTGAATAAAGTTTTCCTTTCTGGCGGTTCAGTCACCTCCTTTGCTGGTTTAATCAAAACTTTATTAAGTACCAGAGACTCTCCCCTTTCTGGTGTATTTACTTCTTCTGTTACTGCTGCCACTGGTGCCTCTTCCTCAGCTGGAGCCACAATTGCATTCCTTTGCTTTATTTATGCACTCTCTGGGCACTCAAAAGCTCTATGTCCCAGCTTATTGCATCTGTAGCTTCTTATTTCTCTGCCTCCTCTTCCTCTGGAAAAACTCCCTCTGCCTCTTCCATCACCTCCTACGGGTGCATGCTGGGTTGAGCTACTGCTAGCTCCCTCTGCAGGTGTTGTAGATCTTCCACTACCACCTTGACTTTCTTTTCCTCTGAAAGTCCCTCTCCCTCTAGCAGACTGCTTCCTCATGAGTTTTTCTTCAGCCTTCAGTGCTATCTGATAGGTTTCCTCTACTGTTTTTGGAGACAGTAAACTTATCTCATCCTGAATGTCCATCCTGAGGCCATTCATATATCTAGCCACTTTCTCATCTGTGTCTTGGGCTTCTCCAGCTCTTATGCTCATATTATAGAACTCCTCTGTATATTCCTTCACTTTTAAGGCTCTCTGCCTAAGATTTTGCATTTTCCTAAATAATGTCTATTGATAGTTACTGGGCAAAAACTTACCTTTTAACTTCGCTACCATTCTGCTCCAATTATTGATTGGCTGCTTACCCAGTCTCTTCCTTTCTTCCTGCACACCATCCCACCAGAGTGTTGCATGGCCTTTTAGTTTGGTGACATCAAACTTTACCTTTTTCTCATCTTCCCTTTCTTCATAATCGAAGAATTTCTCCATGCTATTAATCCAATCGATCAATTCTTCTGGATTCAGTCCTCCTTGGCAGATCGGCACTAATTGATTCCAAGGCCTGGCTGTGGATTTCAACACTGACTGAAAGAACCTCATCTCAGGAGTAACCTCTATAGCTTCGTCCTCTGTAGCTTCAACTTCGGGCTCACTGACATCTCCGTCATCTATATTCCTGTCTGAGGTTAATGCATCCAATCTAGCTCGCAGCTGTTCTATACTTTCCAGTATTTCGGCGTTTGAAAGAGGCCGTCCTCTTCCACCACGTCCTCGTCCTCTTCCAATTCTGAAAGCCATCCTTCACCTACTCCTGATATTCAATTCAATGTCAGTGGATAGCTCTGATACCACTAATGATGGACCGCTTCCTGGCTCTAATGACAGTCTTCCTAGTTTGCTTGAAATATCTTCTATGTCTTCGTCTCGGTGTCTTGTCAAGTCTCTGAGGTCATCAATCATTAAATAAACAACTTCTTTAATGTATAAAATTTACAAGGCCTTCAATTTAGATTGGGATTAGATGCCTTTGCATACAAAACTATGCCTGAGAAATAGAGGATCTGCTATCCAGCTCATGTTATCACTGCGTTTGGGTATGGTGGATCTCAGAGCAGAGCATGTGCACAACACTAAACTAAAAGCAATATAAGGTAGCGCACAATATAAGCTAACAACAATATAACATACAACACAAAAAAAAAGGAATGCGTACCCACACGCACAGTCCTTAACAACAACAATAACATATATCCAATTGTGCGCACAACAGTTTAAACGCACCACAATCCACCACATGTAACATTATAACTGTACCCAACCAGAAATGTATTCACGGTGCGTTGTCCATACAATATACACCGGTTTTTTTGCCACGGTTTAATCCCCATGCATTATTGATGCCATTTCAAACTTAAGGTTCCGCTGTCCATAAAATACACACGGCTCTACCAGTTTTTAATTGATGTTCTGAGCGCACAGTAGTTATAAAGTTCCACAGGCATACAATAAAAATGCTATGAGAATAGTGCACACACTGCAACTATCAAAACGCACATCCAATCCCTTTTTTATTAGCAAGACCAAAACAGTCTTTATATATGGGGCCGCATAGAAAATATAACAAAACAATCATCACATAGCCATGTTCCGCCTTACACAGAAACACGCCCTCTCCATTCATAATTCAATACACTTTTTTTCCCATTGAAGAGTTGTCATTCGACTCTATCCTTCCTACCGTTTACCTACACAATATATTGGAGTTCTACACGAGAGAAGATTCCCTCCTTGGCGGCCAAGTTTTTTTTCTTTTTCCTATTTCATCCCTAGCTGCCTTATTACAACAGTAGCTATACATAGTAATTTAGAGCTTTTCTTTGTTTTTTTTTTATAACAACAAATCTAGCATGCCTTATTCTAAGCCTATCTAGAAAGATGGAATGTGTTTTTCCCTTATCTAGTTCCTAATTTTAACTAAAAAACATAGAAACAGCAGGCAAAGGATCCCACTCCTTGCCTGTAGATAATCTTTTTGATTTTTTTGGAATAAATCAAAAGATTTTTCCCCTTCTGAGTCACATGCTCCTGCATCACCTTTCATCTCATCCTGTTTCCCGTAGAGTTCTTCAACCTTTTTCCAAATCTCATTGGGAGTACTGTAGGCAGATAGATGAAACTGCAACTTTGGGGAGATGCACATGCATATGGATCTGTGGGCCTCATCCATGCGGTTGAGGTACTTGGATTTCTCTATGGCTGAAGTGGGTTCCACTTCTGTAGCCACGGTAATCATGTACAATCCTTTTTGATGAAGGTATCAAGCCATTTCGTCCTTCCATTCGTGATAGTTGTACAGTGTTAGGATTGTTGCTTTGGGAAACTCTATGTTTCTATCAATCTTTGATCTCCAATCTGTAATACCTGCAAGGTAAAGTGCTAGTGCACCTTTTATCTAGCAGCCTATGGGCTCTGATACCATGTAAATGTGTTAGAAAACCTGCATAGATGAATCTCGCCAGTAAAGGTTGAACACATAGCTTTGTAGAGAAAAAACACTAAAAGAATCGAAAAAACAAAAAAGAATGGTTGATTCAGAAAATAGGTTACAATGCTCATGATATAGCATTACTAGGTAAAGATCCCAAGGTAATGTGCCATAGTGGTGATCAATGAGAGGAATCCACACCTACAACAAGTTCCAGAGAGAACTAGCCAGTTGCGAAGTGAAAGGAGGAGCAATTCAGGGAGTAAATCATGTAGAAAGGATCTTGCATGTAGTCCCATGATCTAACTAAGTGTTCGCATGTGCTAGTTGATGAGCCCCAAAAATGGGTAATTATATGGGCTCATTTTTCCTCTTAATTCAACTTAATCCACCATTCTCATTAGTTTATTGCATGTTTTTTATTATATTTATGCTAATAGAGTGAATTGGGTTAGTCATTATGCCATGAAGTCTAATGTGTGCTTTATGCAAATTTTTTGGTCAATTTTGGACAAAGTCAAAGGATTTACGAGCATTTGGCAGCCAATATTTGAGGAAAATAGGGAAGAGGATATGTAAAGGGGTGTCCCCTTCATTTATGAATCCTTACCTCGAATTCTCCATCACAAACTCAGAGCACAAGCAGCCACATTAGTGCAACAGAGGGGCATCCGAGCAAGTAAAGGAGGACTGCTATTTATCTTCAGTTTTGGAAAGCTGAGATCCTTGATTTTAGGGGAGATGTTGGAGGCTCGAGTTGTACAAGTAGTGGGGCTTAGATGCTCAGTTTTTTTAGTTGGATTTTAGCCAGTCATTAGTAGAATTTTTGCACTTTTGTGCAACACTTGTTCAACTTATTTTCGAGCTTCCTTTTTGAGAACAGTTTATGTAATGTGACTTTTATTTTTGATAATGGAGATGAAATAGTTTTTGAGACAGCACTGATCTCTTTCAGAGGGTTGAAGCTCTTGGGTTAGGGACCAACCCAAGCTGCCCAACACCTCTTGCCTTGTACTTATATGTTTTTTGCTTCAGTTCATGAGTTAATTTCTGTTACATAGATTCATTTTACCTTGTTTAGAATAGGTTGCTTTTGATGGTTTGCATAACTGTTTTTGTTTCAGTTGCTCAAGTAGGTTAAAGTAGCGATAGGCTAAGATTCAAAACAGCCAACAGCAGGCCTTGATCTCCTTCTCCCTTTCTGGGACTATGATTCGAGGTCAAGGGACTACTGCTGCCACCAAAAACACAATTTTTCTCTCCCATGCAATTTCTAGTGTAATGACTTGATTTGGAAAGATTAATGTATTTCTTTTGATTTAGTTGCCTAGATCATTTCGTCTTATTTTACAATAGACATCTCTATATTCTTTTGTGTTCAAAGGTTACTATTCAGCATTTTCTGTTTGTAGGTCAGAAATTAGGTCAAGCTAGAAAAAGTTATGTTTTCATGGTATAGTTAGTCCTTTATTTGAACAGTTTTCGTAAGTAGATGTGCAGATCTCTTGCAGGGCACCTCAACTCACCATACATCCATAAAGTAGCCAGCATCAGCTCACTTCTCACATATTTCCCAAGTCATTTGCAACATTTCACCAATCTTCCCTAATTTCTACAGTTTTCTCCATAAGCTTCCCTCTTGCCATTTGAACAAATCCAACCATCATGTTACCTCTTGATCTTCCTTGACAAGCTCTAGACACCTCAACACCTTCATCTAGCCTTCAGTTACCCTTTCCCATCATTTTTCCACCTTCAAAACCTCCAAAAATAGGTCTGAGCCTCCTCTTGTAGATCCCCTGCAGCCTCCTGTAGAATTTCCTGTGAGTGATTTTTCGAAGTCTGATTGTAGGGGAAGTCTTCAGAAGGGTACTAGGGGCTTTTGAGGACCTTTCCACACCTTTCTCCACCTATGAAAAAACAAAATCCATCTTCCTTCACCACCAAAACTCTGCACAATCACAATCAGATAAATTACAAGCATAATAATTTCACATAAAAACACTCAAAAGCATAAAAAGATGTTTTCTTCTCATTTCCTTTCAGAAGTAGCTTGAATAGATGTAATTTACATTTTCAGTAGTCAATGGCACTCATTTCATCAGTTTTCATCTCTTTTCTTGCAAAAGTAGGGATAGTTGAAAAAAATAGGGTTTGCTAGGGTTTGTGTTACATTTCAGTATTCCTTCTCTTTCTGCAAGTAGAATAGCCTTTGTAGAGTTAGCTTTCTTTCATCACAGTTAAAATATTCTTCTGGAAATTCATAGAAGCTGGCTTGAAGCTCCTAGTGATATTGTGCTAGCTGACCAAGTGACAGCCTGCAGTAAGAGCTAGCACTTGTGCATACAACATCGCCACTTCCAAGTTTGTTACGAACTACCGGGTTGATAAAAGTAAAGTAGGAAGCCCTAGGAGTTGCAACATTATTGCTGCAATACTAGTGCTCACCAGTAGTAATGAAGGTCCTAGGTTTTTAGTACCTCCAACAATGGATACAACAAAAAGAATATGGGGAGCGGTGGGTTTTTCAAATTTAGAGAGAAAGTTTCTTCTGGAACTGGACAACGAAAATCATATTATTATGTAGAAGCTATATTTAGGAGGGTGCAGTCACCACATTTGATATGGTTTTGCTGGTATAAATGCCCCTATTCTTTCCTAAATTCCTAGGTTCCCCTGAAAATTTAAGTGTTTTAGAAGTGAGAGGAAGCATATTGAAAACCTTGTGGCAACAGGAATCTCAGGTATGCAATTTTGGGTGTTTATACTTCTTTTATTTCAATCTCAGTTTGTAGATGAAAATAATCTCGAAATCCTTCTGACAGTGGAAATGTGTACATTGGAGCCGCCTCTCCAGTTGTGAGAGTTAAACATCTACTCTCCCATTTTAGATTTTCCAAAGTCCATAGGACATCTAAAGTACCTTGAAAAGATTGTTGTGGATTATTACAAGACTATCCAACTCAAAATTTTGCAAGAGGAATTTTGTTATATGCTCTTTTTGACATACTTGGTCTTAAGACATTTCAGAAGAATGAGATCGTTGCCTGATTTCCTGGGAAAGCTAACAAATCTTCAGCACATCGATTTTTCTTATGCTACTAGTTTGGAGATGCTGCCCAATTCCATCGGAAAGATACCAAACCTCCAGTCCATTGATTTGTCTTATTGTTCTTGCTTGGCGATGCTGCCAAATTCTTTTGGGAATTTCACTCGACTCAAACATCTCTCTTTGAATGAATGTATGAATGTGACCATTTCCAAAGAGACACTTGGAAATATTACCATGCTAGAATTCTTGGATCTTTCATGTTTTTCCAAGGTGAAAGAATTGCCTCCCCAGGTCGCACATTAATGAATCGTGGAAAAATTATATTTGTTCGATGCCGAGTTAAAATAACTGCCAAGAGATATTGGAGATCTATGCAAGTTGGAGGCTCTGGAGTTAGGGGACCATTTGTTGGAAGTGCTTCCATCTTCCCTCGGTTACCTCAATAGCCTGAAGTATTTGTGGGTGAAAAATTGCCCAGGATTGAAATGCTTGCTGGATACTTTTGGATGATTGACTCAACTCACAGAGTTGAGGTTGATTTCCTGTGTGATACAAAAGTTACGACAGAATGTTCTCCTGCTAAACAACCTCGAATACGTTCTCATAGAATATTTTACATTGGGCGAACTTCCATTTAAAACACCCAAACAAGAAAGAGAAAGAGTAGCAATATTGAATGAATTTGATGACTCCAATGACGAACCTATGTTTGGCTTCGATAGGCTCCAGATACTATATCTGTGTAGAGTACAGATAAGGCAAGTAACCTTTCTTGAACGATTTTTCCGAAACCTTCAAGAACTTTACTTGTGTGGCTGTAAGGAATTGAGGCAAGTAGGAAGGCTTTGTGGTATCTATGATGGTGAAAAAGTAGATGAGCTCACCAGTCTTGAAACATGGACATCTTTGTAGGGGTTGCATGTCGATGGATGTAGCAAACTCAAGAGCATAAAAGCGTTGCAACACCTCCCAAAGCTTAGAACACTAAAATTTAGTAATTGTGACGAGATATAACTGTTTCCATCTCTGGAACATCAGACATGTTTGTGGTTGTTGATAGTCGATGGATGTAGTAAACTGAAGATAGAAGAGTTGTCATCTTTGGAAAATTTGCTATATGTTATATGTTGCTATATGTTGCTAATCTCGCTGAGATAGAAGAGTTGCTAGCTTTGGAAAATTTATGGTTGTTGGTGGTTCTTTGATGTCCCAAGTTCAAGTGCATGTAACGGTTGGAGCAACTTAGAAACCTTCTGGAATTATATGTCGCAGAATGCCATGAGATAGAAGAGTTGCGAGGTGTGGAAAGACTTGGTGTATGGTACTGTCCCAGACTTCAGTGGCGCGGGAGAGTACTTGGGCAGTTGCGCCAATAATTGAAGGAAGATTTCACATATGTAAAAGAAAGCAAAATCAAGAGGCTGTGGTCCGTGATTTCTGGAGCAAGAGAGTGTGACGGGGATAGCAAAACAAAAAAAAATGAAGAGCATGTCAAATTAAAACCATGTTATATTTTAATATTTACGCCGATAGGCATCCCTCGGAATCGGCAACTTAATCATTTTCTTAATTAATCCTTTTGATTGGATGACCTGAATTGAAAGATGCCAGTATATTCTCGTAGTCATCACTAAATCAATGAATGAAATTTGCAACAGTAACTTTCTTGCATGTCTAGATCACATGTTTAAACCATAGTTAAATTAATGTTTTACAAAGCATGATTAAAAATTTACTATGCCTCTTGTTGATAACCACGTATGTTGATTAGTGAGAAATGTATATCAAAAAATTATAAAATATATATTCCAAGCGGCATTGGTTCTAAAACGTATGTCTTTTTACATTCTTTAACTTATGCGTCTTGAACCATTTTCCAAGTGTTTTTTTAGCTCTTGGAAATATATTTAAAATAAATTATAAAACATATATTCAAACCTGATTCTGAAACTAATGTCTATTCATATTCTTAAACTTAAGCGTCTTCAACCATTTGCCAACTGTTTTTTTCCAAAGAACAGGTGTCCATCAATTTCACCATTCCACCCATCGTTCCATTAATCCGCAATGGAAATAACTCTCCCACTCCATGCTCGATAGAATCACAATGCCACTCGATCTTGAGCGTTTCAAATTGTCATTAAGCCCATTCCATATATTATAATCAAACGCTCGGTGGATGCATGCATTTTTTTGTTAGCATTTAAGTTTGTTGGAATTGTTGAAGGATAACTGGACTGCTGGCTTCTCTCGGCTTCTATATGGTAAAAAAAGGTGACAAATCTTTCACAGCCTTCTTTTTCTCTACCTACTATTTTTTCAGGTTTCAACATTGGGGAAACACTTTCTCTGTGATTGCATTTTTAATTGTTTCCAAGCTCTCGATGTTGTCTTTGACAATTTGGTGTAGTTCGTGTTTGAATTATTCCCTACTATTTTTTCAGGTTTCAGCATTGGAGAAACGCTTTCTTAGTGATTGTGTTTTTAATTGTTTCCATGCTCTCGTGGCTGTCTCTGATAATTTGGTGTAGTTCATGTGTGATTCAATTATTCCTTACAATTTTTTCAGGTTTCAATGGCATTCAGAAATCGATCTTACAGGTATGTACAAATTTTCCTTTCGCGATATTTTTCCACTTTAATTCAAATGAGATGACTAGCCTGTAGAAAAAAAGAAGGGAATTGATTGTGTATAAAATCTTCGTGATATCACTAGCCCGTAGAAAAAAGAAGGTTCTAGTCTTTTTTTTAAATGCTCTCCCAAAATTTATTACTTCTCTACCGTTGATCTTCTCCCGAAAGATCTAGTGGTTCACGGTAGATTTTGGGTTGATAAGACACATGGGGGTTAACCGCCCAATAGAGTGGTTTCCCCACACTCCTCCCCTACTACGTGTCCTCCAATTTGTGGAATTGGAGCCAAAACTTTCGATACCACTTACCACTACTTTGCCGCCCGAAATACCGCTCGAGGTTATATATTAGCGAACGTTTCAATAACACTTTTGCATAAAAGGCCTCAGCACAACACTTTATAGAAATACAAAGGAAATACATTAAATTTCCGCTCTGAACCAAATAAACGCATCTCAAAATTTATACATTCGCATTTATAAATATCGTCCGGTCCACTCATGGACCTTCGCATTATCCTCCGCTGTTGATCTGCTCCCGCAGATCCAATGCTTTACATTGGTTTCAAGTTAAATATGGTTGAGTCCACTCATGGGCCTTCGTATTATCCTCCGCCGTTGATCTACTCCCACAGATCCAATGCTTTACATTGGTTTTGGGTTGTCAACACGCACAGGGTTTAACCACCTGATAAAGTGGTTTCCCCACTCCACTCGTTGCTATGTGTCAAACACTAACTGGAATCGGGTGCTCGCCCTCCGATACCACTTACCATTCTTCATCTGCCCGATAATCCTCTTACATTGTTTAAAAACCACCCTTCACATTATCCTTCGCCGTTGATCTACTCCTGTAGATCCAACGCTTTACATTAGTTTTGGGTTAAATATGGTCGGGTCCACTGATGGGCCTTCGCATTATCCTCCACCGTTGATCTGCTCCCGCAGATCCAACGCTTTACATTGGTTTCGGGTTGCCAACATGCACAGGGTTTAACCACTCGATAAAGTGGATTCCCCACTCCGCTCGCTCCTATGTGTCAAACACTAAGTGGAATTAGGTGCTCGCCCTCCGATACCACTTACCATTCTTCATCCACTTGATAATCTGCTTACACTGTTTAAAAACCACCCTTCGCATTATCCTCTGCCATTGATCTGCTCCTGTAGATCCAATGCTTTACATTGGTTTTGGGTTAAATATGGTTAGGTCCACTCATGGGCCTTCACATTATCCTCTGTCGTTGATCTACTCCCGCAGATCCAATGCTTTACATTGGTTTTGGGTTGCCAACACGCACGATGTTTAACCGCCCGATAAAGCAGTTTCCTCACTCTGCTCGCTGCTACGTGTCAAACACTAAGTCCAATCAGGTGCTCGCCCTCCGATACCACTTACCATTCTTCATCCACCCGATAATCCGCTTACACTGTTTAAAAAACACTGCGACATGTTTTTTGGGTTTTCTTCAAGTTTTGCTCCTTCGGTTAATTACTACGCACTACGGCTGCATCTATGATATGCAGAGTACATTACTCAGTCATAATTCACAAGTTATTATGAAATTTATTTGCATATCAATATTGTCTTTGTATTCATATTACTTTATGAATAAGTCTATATTATTTGTAAATATATTTAAATCACTCATAATTAACGTAATTAATTGTTCACTATAATTGTTCACTATTCAGAATGGTTTAAGCATTTTTTTTTTAAAGAAATAGAATAATATAATTATATAAGAGAATAATGATATTTTTGGATTCGTAATCCCTGAGACAAATATTTTCAATTTTGGATTAAAACATTACATTCATAATTAAAACATAATAACTAAAATAACTACATAATTAATTCACTAAAATAATTACATAATTAAAACATATGACGTAGGGTTACCCCTACAAATATCCACAGTATGCATACAGATGCATAAATACATTGAACCAGGGATTTAACTCTCTAAGGAGTCAAATTTTTAGACATGAATGGTTAAGGCCTTGTTACCTACAGTTCCTTTCAATCACAACTCAATCACCCCGCTTTAAAACCCTTTATCGGAACTTTATACCCACATAGCCGAACCCTTAGGCCAAATCCTTCCTATCGGGACTTTAAATTCTCATAATCCTTTGTTTACCTTTATACACCCTTTTCATAAAGCCTTCCATTATTTCTCCTCTATCGGGACTTAAAATCACTTCACAACCTTTACAAAACCTTTGGTTACATATGTTTTTAACACATAAATTTCTTATCAGTGCATATTTCCTTATAAACCATTTATGAAGGAAAATGCCCGCATAAACATACCTTTCCGCCCTTCTATACAACCTTGTCATGTTTCCCGAGGTTTAACCTCATCACAATCGGCCATCGCTCCTTCCACGGTCATATATATATATATATATATATATATATATATATATATATATATATTATATATATATATTAATATATATATATATATGTAGATATATGTATATATATTATATATATATACATATATATCATATACAAAGAATTGACTACTTTAAAGATGATTGGGGTTTCAGATGGAAGTTGTTGGAATAAATTTCTGCAGATATAAATAGCAAATGTCCTGGCTATCTTCCATTCCGAACAATCGATGGTCTGGTTCTTATGTGCAACTGTAGTGAAGTTCATTTCCTATTATATGACATGGTAACTCGCATCTTTTTTCCAATAGATATTGATAGTTCAACTAATGAGCAAATGTCTCGGTTTTGGTGCCCAACACAAGAGGACTACAATGATCTGATTGAGTATGGAGATGTTTTTGCAATTGCTACCTATATGGATTCTGTTGATGAGATTCCACCATTAGATATGGTTATGGATTCTTAGGATATTAGTATTCTTAGGAGTTCTTATAAATATTTTCATTTTATATACTCTATGTGGTTGTGGAAAATATTTCCATTTTTTCCTCTATACATACTATGTGTCTTTATGGCAATACTTTAAAATTATGTTTGTATCGATCTTTGTGATGTAAAATATTTAATATTGTTTCTGCTAAAGTTTTCTTATTTACATGTATATTTTTCTCGATGTTATGATTTTTTCTTTGTTTGTATAACTATAATTTCTATGATTTATGTTATACATTATATTTGTATTGGTTTTTGTCATTGATTCTCAAACAATGTTATATGTTTATGTTCATTTTAATATTTATATTTATATTTTGATAGTATATATAGTTCCAAATTTTTAGATTGTTCTGTTGCAATAGTATGGGTTCCATTTTGATTATAATATGATACATGGAAATTTAGACTTCTTTTTTTGTTTAAGCCATTTGGAAGAATTCATTTCTTTTTTTTGCCATTTTGAAATTTTTTGTTTTTTGTTTTTTAGGCATTTGGAAAAAGTGTTATACATTTTGATAAGTTTATATGGTTCGAAAAAAAAATAACATATACACTTTTTATGTTCCATGTTTATGATTCCATAATGAATAATTAATATTCATTGTAGACATGTCATTTGAAGGCACAAGCATGCGTAAAAGAAAAAGAACTTTGTCATCAAAATCACATGAGAGGTCTAATGAAAGTCGTCGTTTACAGTATCAAAAAAATAAGGATGCCATAAATGAGCGTAGGAGAGCTACATATAAGAGAAAAACGAGTGAAGCCACTCTTCAAAATGATTCTATAGTTCCTTGTAAGTATCATAGTATGGACGATATAATGGAAAGAATTTCGTGTTGATAGTTCATTATCAAGATATTCTCCTCCTCAGCATAATCTTGTTGTTTGATGCTCTTCTGAAAATGTTCATAACATTGGGGAAACATCTTGCAATCGGGAAGAACGCCATATCAATATTGTGCATGCAAATGTCCACCCTAACCCTTTCGTGTGTCCAATTGCATGTTCTGATGGCCAAAGGTTGCAAAACATCCATGGTGGAGGTAACGATCACATTTTGTGTGATGATTTCGATGATAGTTTACTTGGACATTTGTTTGATAATTTGGATCGAGCTTCTCAAAACAAAAGACCTTCAAATCTCCCTTCTAAAAGTAATGTGGTCCCACCAAGAGAATCAATCATCCCTGATAGCATTTCGTGTGGCACAATTGAGATAACACAATTATATTTTGGTTTTCGCTGCAATAGTGGTTGTTCTACTACATTCGAGACTAATATAAATTTTCAATGTTGATTTTATTTTCATTTTTTAAATTTCCAATTGCTTAAACATTGAATTTTATGGCATATTTTATTTTCTTGGAATAGGATAGAAGAAATTCAAATAGAGACATACAAATTAACTTTGTAGATGTTACATCTACTGATGTTAGAAGTGAAAAGGAACCATCCCATAACATTCATCCACATCGCCAAACAAATGTAAATGTTGAGTGCATTTGATATTTTTCTCATTTTCTCATTTATAGTTGCCTCGAAATTGTGTTTTGTAGAATTTCATGGAGAAACCATGATCTCATCTCGTTAGGTTGGTGAATTGGAATCCAAAATATCAATTTGTAAAACTAATGTAGATGTTCAATGTATTAGATGGTTTTCAATTTTTGAATATTTCTTTTTTGGACATTTAGTTTTATAACATATTTCATTTTTTTGAAACAGGAAACAACTCATTTGAATAGAGGCAAAGAAACTACATCCAAAAATGTTCCATCCATTGTTCTTAGAATCCAAGAGCAACCATCTCATAACCCTCATCCACATGAAGACACAAATGTAAATTTTGAATGCATTTGATTCTTTTTCATTTTCTTCATTTATAATTAGTTGGAAGTTAAAGTTTAAAGTCTTTTATGACAAAGAGACCTTTACATGCTCTCAGGTTCACGAAATGCACACCATAAATTTGTAAAGACATTCTCATAGATCCATTCCACATGCTTCAAATTTGTGAAGGGAATCTCATGTTCTTAAAGATGAAGTAAATGTTAGAAGAGATTTTAGTCATCGAAATGGTTTTCAACATGGTTCGACGAGTAGAGATCATATTCATTTTGATGAAAACATGATTGTAGTGCATAAAAGGTTTCGACAAAGGTAGATAGCTTGTCAGCTGTCCAGATCTTCCACATTTTCCAAGAATCATATCTCGGAATCCTTGTTGTGAAACATTTTGAAGGACCTATTTGCAGACGATGTAGGAGTGAAAGAGGAGCCCATCATTTTTTTTGATATAATAACAAGGATCCTGGTGAGCAACCTCATATTTTAAGAGTTCTTACTCAAGTTGAAGAAATGCTAATCGCACATGTGAATCCCATTTTGCAAGTGACATATGCTCGAGGTGGGCAATATAAGTATAGTGGTCATACAATTAGCTTTCCTCAAGATATTACTACAATTGTACAAAGCCTTCTCCGACATGTTGAAGATATTGACTTTCTAGTTGTGAGGAGACATGGCGCTGAGTCTAAATATTATGAATGTTATGTCAAAAGATCTCGAGTGATGGATGCATTTCTTTTCAAAATCCAATGTGATCAATACTATCGAGATGTTGTAATTGATTATGATTCAGTGAACGCTTTGCCTGAAAGATCAACAAATGTCTTCTCCAGGCTTAAATTTGTTGATTGTCATATTGAAGAATCTGAGATCAATGAAACTAATAATGAAGAGTTTCATGTTGACCATTTTCCCTCTCATCCTTCTTCCTTTGTTGCTGACCTACCAAATGGAATGAAGAGAAGTGGAAGAAATTAGAGCATTTCTTGATAATCTTCATTCTTCACTTGTTCAAGACATGGATTGGCCTACTATTGGAACCTCTCCAGTGAATGAATATAATACAGAGGGGTTATTTGATATGTCATTCCCAACATTGTTACCCACTGGTGATGTTGATTGGTTGCAACCACGTATTTGTAATGTTGAACTTCATGAGTATGCATTGCATCTTCTTAGGTACTATGATCAGAGATTTGGAATCCATCCTCGCTTTCAATATTACCTATTAAACTTGATAATGCAACATCGGAGGCAAGCAACTACTGCATTTTTTGCAAAGAAACATTTACATGATAACTCACCTACAACTATTGAGGAGTTGCATCACCAACTATCTGATTTTCCAAATAATAAGTTGGCTGAGCATCTTATGCGTTTGGTTCTTCTCTGAGAGGTACAAGGGCATAGTGGACTAAGTGTCGATTTGAATTGATGGACATGATTACTCAGTTAGGATGTCCATCTCTATTTTCTACTTTGAGTGCAGCTGACACAAAGTGGCCAGAGTTGCATAACCTCATGCCCATACATTCACATTCTCGTTCTTCAAATGAACATCGTATGAAAATTGAGAATGCTATCCAGTACCCTCATATTTTTGCAACATTTATGCACCACATATTCAATATTTTTCAAGAGGAAGTTATCTAAGAATATCTTAAAGCTAAAGAATTTTGGTACAGGTTTGTGTTGAATTTTTTTTCTATACTTTTTCAACTTTTATTATGATTCTATTTATATTGTTTGTAGTAACTATATCTTCATTTATTTCAGATATGAGTGGGAACACAGAGGTTCAACACATATCCATGGTTTCCTATGGTTAGAAGGTGCTCCTGACATGGAAATACTTGATTGGTCAAATAGTTCTGATGTACAGCCTGCAAAGATATTCTTCGACAAATATGTAACTGCATGGAATCTGCATGACATACATCGTCGCAAGATAATGGTTCCATGAAGCCTCAATGATGACCCTTGCCTGTTGAATACTGGTAAGTTTTTCTCTTCTAATCCTCATAATGATTACAAAGAATTGTTAAACCGTGTCCAAAGGCACACAAAGTGTAATGTGGATTCTTGTTTGTGCAAAAAAGGCGTTATTCTAACATGTTAGTACAATGCTCCATGGGATCTTTGTGGTGAATCAAGATTGTTCATAGATGATCAAGGAAGAAAAAAATATGAGCTAGCAAGAATGATGAAATGTTTAATGTGCATAACATTGACCTTCTAAAAATGTGGAGTGCAAATGGTGATTTCCAGCCAGTGCTTTCTCACTATGCTATGTTGAAATACATTGCTAAGTATGCATCGAAAGCAAACAAAAGTTCTGAAAGTTATCATCATATGTTAACTAGAATTTCAAATTCTATTGGCTCTGAGGATCATGCTTTATGTGAATATAGAAAGTTTCTTGCAGAAACGATTGTTGACTGTGACATTGAAGCACAAGAAACATGCCATATGTTGCTTAAGCTACCTCTTGTTGTTTGTAGTTAGAAATTTGTTTCCTTAAATGTTGGAAGAAAGGTTTTTAGGAAAATATCAAGGGATGGCTTGCAATGTTCATTTGAGAATACTTTCATTCAACATTATCAGAAGAGACCTTTTTTCCTTAAACATCTATCTTTGATAGAAACAACAAGATCTTGGAAATTTGATAGCAAGCATAAACAAGATCCATGGAAGCCTAGAGATGTTCATGCTATCGTTTGGGTTTGGCCACGGTTTTATTCTATTCCTGGTGAGGCTTCAAAGGAATTTGAAACCTTTTGCTAGATATAATTGCTATTGTACAAGCCATTTCGTGACATTCCTGCAGAAATTGGCCTTTTATGCGAAATTCTTATTGAAAGTTGGAGGAAATTTCACTATCGAGCATGGCATGTTGATCGACAACTATCAATTATAGACAGTATTGAAGATGAAGAAGATGGTGATTTTTCTAACCAAGAAATGGATCTTGAAGATGATTTTCAAGAATGGCAGATTTTTTCTCGTTTGGTTCCACCAAATGCTGTGAATGTTTCTCATCTTCACACACTTGGTCGAAGGGACTTTGATATGTCCTTTGACTGGGAAAGTACAACTATTTCTAATGATGTTGCAAAGGAAGCTATTAATTTTATAAGGAATGCAAAATCAGTGGGTGATATTGTCGACCTTTCAGACATTTCCTTTGCATCCCCAGATTCTTTGTTAGAAAAACAACGACTTGCTTTTGAAATTGTCTTAAGGCACTTTGCTGAATATGAGATTCATGAAGCTCTTCTTATGATTATTCAGGGCATTGTGGGAATTGGGAAGTCTTTCCTTATCCATTTTATTTTTAAAGCTCTTTCTAATTCGTCAAGTGATGGAAGAAGCCCTTTTCTTCTTCTTGCCCCATCAAGAATAGTTGCTTTTAATATACATGCAAAAACAATACACACAGCTCTAAAAATTCCAATTAAAGGTATGCAACCACTATAGGGGCAGTCACTTGCAGTATTCCAAGAATAAATGCGACATGTTAGATATATATTGATTGATGAAATGAGATTTATAGGATCAAGGTTGTTTATGCAAATAGATGCTCGATTACGAGAAGCATTTCCAAAGAAAAAAATTGTCCTTTTGGTGGGAGATCCATCATCCTTGTGGGTGACCTTGGCCAACTGCCTCCTGTCAGAGATAAGCCTTTGTATGTAGGTAATACAGAAGGGAAAGTCTTGTGGAACAAATTCAACATTGTTGTCACTCTTGACACAATCTTTCGCCAACAAGGAAATAATGAGAATCAATCTTCTTTTCGTAGAGTCCTCAATAACATAAGAAACGTAGAACCCAATCTTGAAGATTGGGAGTTTCTTATGTCTTGGGCTGATATGAGGTTGCCTCCTACAGAAAGAGGTTTATTTAATGTAGCAGTTCACACGTTTCCAACAAATAATCTGGTCTCCTTGCATAATAGGCATATGTTAAAATCATTAAATTCTCCAATTGCACGATGTGTTGCTGAGTATTCAAGGCGTTAAAAAATCAGTGGTGTTGATGATGATCAACTGGACCGTGAAGTTTTGTTGTGTCGTGGTCAGCATGTTATGCTGACATGTAATTTATGGGTTGAAGCTGGCTCGGTGAATGGTGCACTTGGTTTTGTTAAGGATATATTCTATCTGCTACCTCTAAGCCACCTCGACTTCCAATGTTCACAACTGTTGTTTTTGATAAGTATGTTGGTGTTCCATTTGATGTAAGCAATCCAAACCTTGTCCCTATCACCCCAGTGATAAGAGAAAATCAAAAACAAATTCCTTTGAAGATGGCATGGTCTCTTACAATCCACAAGTCATAGGGATTGACTTTAGAACGAACGTTAGTTGATATCGGGAATAAAGAGCAGCAAGGCCTTACCTTCAAAACCATATCAAGAGTGAAATCAATAGATGGTTTACGCATTGCACCGCCTTTTTCTTTCCAACATTATGCCAAGATGAAAGATAGCGCATATGTTACAATTAGGAAGAAGGAAGAGGAGCGATTGAAGTCCATATCACTATGAAATACAAATAATAACATTGTGACCTTCTTTATAGTTTTGAACTTCAATTTTGTAGTGAAATTATTTGATGTAAACAAAACAAAAAATATATGTTAAGACTCAATGTTCTTTTTGTGGTTGCAATGTTGGTTAAATCGATTATTTTAACCACTAATGTTGTTTTTATGTACAAAATTATATATCTCGGGTCTTAAAATGTCCTATTATGTTGTTCTTCTTTAAATCCAATGTGTGTAATTTAGATGTGTTTTTTTCATTTATGTTGCTTTGCTCCAATGAGAGTGTTACTATTTTATATCTTTCTCTTACATTTTTGATTGTTGTGGTCTTCTGTGTGGATCCCTTCACTTTGTTCAAGTTTTTCATAAATGAAAATGTTGTTTACATTTATAATATTATTGTTGGGATTTCATGTTCTAGGTGTTTATATCAATATTCTTGAGATTTATACTATTAAGACATTCATGTATTGATATGAATGTATTTATGGCTTAAATTCTATTTATAGTTTACAATGTAGTGATATAAATGTGTTATTATTAATGTAGTGATGATTTATCATGTTTTAGTGCTTTATGGTTTGCAATGTGGTTCTTATATTGGTTTTGGTTTATGTTTTTTATTTTTATTTTTGTGTTATAGCATTATTTATGTTTATATATTGATGCCATGGATTTACGGCTTAGGTTCGGTTTACTATTTCCTTGGGTTTATAATATTAAATGATTAGATTTATTTGTTCTTTAAGTTTGTGATATTAATAATTCCTTCGGTTTGTCATTTATTCCTTTTGTTTTATTAATCCCCAATATTAAGGTTTAAATAATAGTCCTAAGGTTTAATATTAATCCCTTACATTTACAATGTTTTGTACCTTCAACTTACTGACGTGCTACTTTCATAATATTAACAATCCCTAGGGTTTATTGATCCATTAGGTTTATAATATTAATAGTCACGTGGGTTGATCATTCTTTTGGGTTTAAAAAATTATTTCTTATTAATCCCTTGCCATTTTTTATCCCTTTGGTTTCCAATAATTTCCCTTGACTTTATTAATTCCCAATGGTTTATAATATCAAATTATTGGTTTTCTTCATTCTTCAACTTTTCAATATTAATAATTCCTTGGGTTCATAATCCCTTGAGGTTTTAGTGTTAATACCTTGGGTTTATTATTCCTTTGTGTTTATTATATCAATCCCTTGGGTTCATTATTCCCTTCGGTTTATATTATTAGTCCCTTTTGTTTAATATATTGCCTTAGGTTCATAATTCCTTGGGGATTTTGTTGGGTGTGGAACATGATTTTTCAGAGGTCTTTGTTTCAGCTGGATGTATACCCCAGGAAGTTTGTACACCCTTCCACGTGGGGGGGGTGTAGGGGAGACTTTTCCCCCCCACAGGGGTTCGGGGGGGCCGATCCCTCCTGGTTGGGGGGTCCGGGGGCCAGCAGTCCCCCACCGGGGGTTTTGGGGGTAGCGCCCCCGAAGGTAAAAACAAACGTAAAATTGCCTTGTAAAAGTATAGTAATTTCTAGTCAATCTGGGCCGTTCATTAGGTGGATGATATAACGGTAGAACTTATGTTTAGTTTAGGGTTTTTTGCCCTAGAAGGCAACCCCTCTCTTTGTATGAGGGCATTGTATTTGAGGCTGTGTAATAGATGTGTATTCTCTGAGCGAGAAACATAGAGGTGAGACTATGAGAGAAAACAGAGGATATTACAGCGGATCTGTTGTAAGTTGTGTCTCTTCATTTTGTTGGATAATAGAAAGGAAGGACTAGCTGTTCATGGTGGATGTAGCCCAAACTGGGTGAACCACGTATATCTGTGTCTCTCTGGTTTTATGCGTTTTTTGTGTTTATATTTATGTAATATTCTATGTGTTCCATTGCTCTATAATATATAATTTTCTAACAACTCGTATCAGAGCCGAAGGTCTATTTGGTTGATAAACTCGTAGGAAAGAAGGGTTCCTCATTCGAGTGGGAGAAATGACGGAAGATGGTAAGTTTAGGGTCGAGAAATTTAATGGCAAAAAATTCTCACTGTGGAAGATGCAGATGGAATATTATTTGTATCAGAAAGATCTGTACCTACCATTGGGCGGAAAAACAAAGATGCCGACGGGTATGATAGATGAAGAATGGAACCTTCTCGATAGAAAGGCACTTGGAACAGTACGGTTGTTCCTCGCAGTGTCGGTCACTTTCAACATTTCGAAGGAAACAATTACAGAGGGTTTGATTAAGGCGTTGGAGAAACTATATGAAAAACCCTCGGCCTCAAACAAGGTATTTCTTATGAAACGGTTATTTAATATGAAGATGTCAGTAGGTGGATCTGTTGCAGACCATTTAAATGATTTTAATATTGTTACAAGTCAGTTATGTTCTATAGGGGTAAACTTTGATGATGAAGTTAGAGCTCTGTTATTCTTGTGCTCA
>APFE030916719.1:55148-71443 GCA_000404065.3 Pinus taeda | reverse complement strand
TTGATAAATTTCTGGACCCTTCTCTAAATGCATGAGAAGGGTTTAAATACTACTAACTATATTTAAAAATAACTTATTTACAAAAATATAGGATACGGTTTAAATGACCGTCCTTTTTCTAGGCAAAAATAAAGCAAAACTATTTCTAAAATTAAATCTAACATCTAACTATTTCTATATCTGCTCCTTAACATCGCAAGCGTTCAGAATTTTCTTGAGAAGAGTCGTTTGGCCAACTTCAGCCTTTAATTGTGCTGTGAAAACGGAATCAGCAAGAGCTGGTGCCATCTTTTTGGCAGAATTAATGATGTTTTTGAGAGTCATACACTCGCTTTTTATCTTTAACGTACCTTTACCGAATTTCTGGAGCTTACAGGTAGCTGAGAAATTAGAAGCTTTCCATTTCGAGAAGTTTTACCAAGCGATGCGCGATTAGTGCTAGGCACTAATCGCGCATTGGAAACTGCCTCCGTTTCTTGATCCGGGCTTCCTTGGTGCAATTTTTGCCTCTTGATTGCTTTCTTTTAGTGGCTATAAAGCTCAAATTTTGTGAAAATAGTAATTCTGTAAGTTCTTGACCCTGAGTTTTAAATTTTTTGTTTATGTCCACGTTGTCCAGTACCCATTTAACCACGTCTGTGTAGGGGAGAATTTTGGGCCTCGTCGCTAGCCAGTGCAAGAATGAGCAAGCTAAATCTGCAATTGATGTTTCGAAAGACCCCTGTGGACCTGCAATAGTCGTAAACTCCATCACCTTGGGATTTTCTTCCTCAAGTAGATTATACATGCCTTCCCAAGTGGTAATACCCATGTCTCTGTTACAGGCGGTGTCTATGTACAAGGGCGCCATTTCTTTATCTTCAGACATTGGAGCCTTGCCTTTCTTCCTCATAGTATCTTGTATATTGCTTTGTATATTTCTTTGTTCTTCGTTCCTGCAGTTTACAAGTGAGGTGAGAGTAATGATAAGGAATATTGATGGGAAAGCTTTAAATGCCGAAGACATGCAAAAATATACCACCTTACGTGAATTGGCTCTTCAATAAGCACAAAACCATATTTCATTAACAACTGGCAACTAACCCATTAATTAGCATTAAAGCGCATAACCAAGTCTCGTTTTATGGGAAAAAGCTTTCTTGAATAGTGAGCTGAAGGATTTTGTGATGGAGTGATTTTTTGATTCGCTTTGCAATATCGCAAATCGCTGCATCGCATTATCGCAAGATCGCAAATCATTTTGTCATTCTTTCGTAAGATCGCTTTGCTGCTCTATTGCGATATCACGAATGTACTAGTTAAAAACCTTTGGTGGCAGATATGACTCAATAGGTAGAAGCCAATCTTTAGGGAAAAAGTTGAAAACACTCACTAGGTAACCTTCAAAGTGAAAATATGGTGTTTAAGATTATTTTTTACATAAATTCAATTCACTTTTCAAGTTCGAAGGTTTATGTCAAGAATGAAAAAAAATGGCAAAAGTGAAAACTATGTGTTTCATATTATTTATTCCTCAATACATTGATTAGGTTGGTAGGTTTGTGAAAAGAATGAAAAAAATTGGCTAATGTAATGGTCATGGGAGTCCTAATGTAAATTAAAATATAGTCACATCAACAAGACATTGTAATAATGGTAAATATGGTTATTCTTTGATGAAGCTTCCAAAAGTAGTCCACAAGATGCAAGATGTGCACAGGTGTGATTTGCAAGCAATGCTAAATGGTTATATAAGTTGGGTTGAATGTCACTAGACAAAAAACATAAATTTTTGATTTGAAAGTGAAATTATTTTGGAGACTTAAAAATAAAATTATCTTGATATGTTGATCCAAATTTATGCAGGAACGAAATGAAATACAAATTTAAACAGAAACATAGAGCAACAGTGAAAACTCAACTTCAATTCATTAATAACAAATACTGAAAATGGATTACTTGTAGAATGGAAATAAACTAGCTCGAGCGATGGTAGCTTATCTCTACGAAGATATGTGACAACTACATGCCTTCTGAACTATGCTACAATGAGACTTGAAAGATTTTTTGTTATTGAGAAATGTAACAGTCCCCCGTTAAAAGTTCATCTAATAAAAGTTAATAAAGGAAAAAAAGTATTTTTGGCATATTTATTTATGAAAATAAAGGAAAATAGGAGAAAAGGATGGTGAAAGGTCACAAATTACATATGAGGAGGAAATTGAAGGAAAATAATGGAAAATGAATAAAATAGAGGCCTCATTGATAAAAAGGCTTCTAAGGATCAATTTGTAACAATTTGTCAGTTTAGTTTTGGATCTCTCTCATTATTCTCTCCCTCTCATACTTTTGGACACTTATAGTTTTCTTGGAGCATCTTAGTTTTGGAGTAAGGAAGGGAAAAGTAAGCAAAGGAAGGACAACGAAAGGAAAGGAAAGTAAAGATCAAGAAAAGAGGAGTAAGATCAAGCAGCTCCAGCAGGAATACTTGCAGGTAACATATTGCATGTGTGATTCCCATATGTTTTTGACATGCACAACTTTGCATGTTAGTATATGGTTCTGTTGCTGTCACCGACATGGTTTTGCCAGATTGTGATAGTGGTTTTTAGCCTATCCTTTCCTTTTTCCGAATAACCATGTTGTGATGGGATTGTTTTCTCAGTTTTTAGCTTTTGAATTTTCGAATGGTTTTAGAATTTGGGGTGGAGGTGGTCTAAGGAAAATTCCCAAAGGCCTAGGAATCCCTTGACGAGTTTTGGCGAGATACATGGTAAAGCCTGAGGTTGGAGTCTCGGTTTAGGGCCTAGTGATCTAGTGTGGATTGCGGTAAAGCCTGAGAGACATGGAGATGGAAAATTCCTCAAGGATAGTGATGGATTCCGGAGGCATTCCTAGCTCGATTTGGTTTTCTGATCTTAGTGTTGTTTTCAGTGAGATCACAGTTTGGTGAGGTTGGAGGTGGTTTAACCTTTGGATTCCCTTGTTTGTTTTTGGATTGGTTTATCCATGAGATACCACATTCATGCTTGGAATATGGCATGGGGGTGACTGGCAGAGAGAAAGATTTGGTTCAGTCATGTCTAAAGTCGGGTGGTACATGGAAGCCCTAAACCCAGTCAAATTTTCCAATGTTTAATAAAAGCTAAGTTCTCTTTCTTTTGTCCTTGTTATTATGTGGTATTAAAAACTTTTATCTCATTGTTATTTACATGGTTTAATGTTGGTTATAAGAATGGTTATATGACTAGTTATTGTCATGGTTATTTCATGTATTTACTTGTAACTAAAAGGATACTAGATTCAAGGCCTAATTGATGTCAAAAAAGTTAAAGGAAGTGGGTTGTGATTCTTCTTGCAATGTCTCATATGAGTTATCAGTAATTTATTCTTTGTCTTGTATTCTTTTCCTATAGATTGCATTGATGCCAAGTGTTTGAGAAAATGTGAGTCTCGGTTGGGGATGGTCAAGTCTAGTCCTTGAGTTAGTTTTGATTTGTAATTCTTGTCATCATGTAATTCATGGATTTTGGAAGATACAGGGGTTTATGGGCAATGGCCTAGATTTTGGGCTTGAAAAGTAGCACAAATCCTGGAGTTGCAGGCATAGTTCTGAGGAGAAAATTTCCCATACGCATACATACATATGTTGTGTGTGCGTCGCGAGGTTTCCATATGCACCCTTGTCCATATCAAGGAAGCATCCAGGGGTTTAGTGGTTTAAAAGCTCAGTGAGACCCAAGGGCTGGGCAGAGGAATGACTGGCATGCATTCTGGGAGTTTTGTAGTAGGTGTAGAAGGTATTGTATGGTGTGTTTTTGTTGGTTCCACTTCCTTAAAGTCACCTAGGAGGTCGAATCATATCATATTAACTTCTCATCATATGTTTACCTTGATTGGAGGGTTACTTGGGTAGACGTGGGAGGAGGGTCATTACATAGTGGTATCAAAGCATGGTTCACCCCTCAAACTGGATGGGTTGTGTGTTGGTCATGCATTCATGTCGGTTGCATAAGTGTTTCTTTTGTTGTAAGACCATATACTTGTTACATTTGCATGGTGTTGATCATGGCTATAGTGAGGCCACCATGGGAAGTTAATGGTGTCATTGTGGAGTCTGTCGTCATGAGTTTATGCTTGATTATGCATTGTTATGCATGTTAGTATTCACATGTGGTCAAGTGTACAGTGATGTAGTGGTTGTTGTCATGCATGAGGTCATGTTGTACGTGGTTGATATGGTCACGAATTGATGATTGGACCCTGGCTAGAATGATCGTTATATGCTTATATGATTATGTGATATATTTCTATATGTTGCCATGATTATATTATACATGTACTAAGATAATTTGTTGACCTTGTAGATGAGGTATCGTCCTTGAATTATGCTAAGGTACGTTGGTTTGTTGTGATTTGGTTTAGCTGACATGATACACCTTGCAGGAAGAATATTAAAGATGACTAGCAAGATGGTAGACTACAGTTCCCGAGACTCTCCCTATGGATCAGATGAGAAGTGTGGTGTTGGGCACGTTCTGATTTGGCAAACACACTAAGAAGTTTAAAGGCATAAATAAAGTTGTAAGGCAGAAAATGACAAAATCATATAGGGATAGGAGAAACAAGAAGAGGTAAACGCAGTGATACTTTAGAGTTTGTCATAATTGCAGCAACAGGGACCACTTCAAATCAACCGTGAGAAGGAGGACATAACCAATGAGGCATATGGTATTAGGTATCATGGTGCATATACGTTGGATGGAGAGGACACAATCAAAGATTGCAGGTCCTTGGATACTCCAAATAGGAGAGGTGATAGGCACAGGTACTATTCTAGTTATGGTTCAGAGAGGCATTATGGTCGTCATCGTTATCATCCTTACAGGAAGCGTGACAGGGGATATTTATCGAATGAGTTTAAGAAATCAAAGCCACCTACATTTAATGGATAGATGAAGAAATCACATGATGAAGAGGCATGGTTGCTTGGTATGAGGAAGTTCTTCATATTGCATGATTATTCCGAGAACATGAAAGTAAGGATAACCACTTTCAATCTTAAAGGGAAAGCAAATATCTAGTGGGAGGTTGTGAAGAATGTTAAAGGTATTCAGGAGGATGACTTGACTTGGAATGAGTTTGAGAGGCTCCTCAAGAAGAAGTATTTGTCGAAAAGGTATTATGATGATAGAGATAAGGAGTTTTATGAGTTGCAGATGGGTTCCATGATAGATGATGACTATAGTAGTAGGTTCTTGGAGCTGTTGAGATATGTGCCTTACCTCAAGGAGGAGAAGGCCAAGGTTAAGAGATTCATCAATGGACTGCCAATAGCACATATATACTAGATTGAGTTCGATGAGCCTATATTGTTGGAGTAGGCTATCCAAAAACTGAAACATTGTTATGAGTGTTGAAGTGAAAAGTTGAGCCTAAGTGTGACTTGAAAGGAAATGATAAATTTAAAGGAAAATGGCCACCAAAGCGATGAAGACCCCAAGATGTAGGTGGGAAAGAAAATGTAGTCCCTTACAAGAAGTTCAATACAGTTGAGAAGGGACATGCAAAGAAGAAGACTAGAGGCAATGGTAGAGAACTGTTGCAATGTTGGATATATGGCAAGGATCATCGTAAGAGGGATTATCCACAGTATCATGGTGGTAGACCCGAGATATATAGTTCTCAGGAGGCACATAAAGTTGGGGATGTTGGTCATAACATTCCTCAGATTTATGCACTTGTGGACAAAATGTAGGCGGATCATTAGGCATCTATCATTGAAATGGATGGTAAGCTTTGTGATCAACTTGTTTCTATTTTGATTGATCCTGGATATAATTATAGGTATATTAGTCTTGACCTGGTGGATAAGTGTAGTTTGAGAAAAGAAGTGCATGAAGAATCTTCGTTGGTATAGTTGGTTACAAGTACAAAGAATAGAGTTCACCATTGGGTAAGAGCTTCTGCATTTGAGTTAAATAGTATGCCTATAGAAGAACATTTGAATGTACCACCATTGGGGTCATATAACATGCTTTTGGGTATGGATTGGTTGTACCTTCATATGACCAAAGTGGATTGATTCGACAAGGCCATTGGTTGCCTTGATGATAATGGGGAAACAAGAACTTTGCATGGAAAGAATAAGCCTACATCAGTAAGGATGGTTACTGCTATGCAAGCTAAGCATAGTTACAAGCATAAAGAGGTACCATGTATTGCAGTAGTATTAGGATGTGTTTCCAGCAGAGGTTCTAGAGTTACCTCTTCACGGGGAAGTATATTTCTCTATTGAGTTGGTACCAGGGGCAACACCAACATCAAAGGCACCTTACATGATGAGTACCTTAGAGCTAGTAGAGATGAGATTATAGTTAAAGGAGTTGCTTGATAAGGGATACATTAGGCCAAGTGTGTCACCTTGGGATGCATCACACACACTTGGGGTGCACCATTTTTGTTCGCAAAGAAGAAAGATGGTACTCTTAGATTATGCATTCATTACAGGCAGTTGAACAAGGTAACTATAAAAAACAATAACCCATTGTTGAGGATTGATGATTTTTTTGATCAGTTGAAGGGAGAAACAATATTCTCTAAGATCGACATGAGATTAGGATACCATCAAGTACACATCAAGGAAGAGGATATCTACAAGACTACCTTCAGACCAGGCATGGGCATTATGAGTTTGTTGCAATTCCATTCAGTTTGACTAATGCTCCAGCTACATTTATGTGTTTGATGAATAGTGTGTTGCGTCCTATGTGGACAATTTTGTTATCATATTCATTGATGGCATATTGACATATGCCAAGAATGAATAAGAGCATGTCGAGCATTTAGCAGCAATGTTGAGATTGCTAAGAGAGCATTAGTTGTATGCAAATCTTAGCAAGAGAAACTTCTTTCAGCCAAAGGTGCATTAATTGGGACATGTTGTTTCCAACGAAGGCATAGTAGTAGATCCATAAAAGATAAGGGCCATCATGGAGTGGGAAAATCCTAAGTATGTGGATGAGGTGAGATCATTCATGGGATTGGTAGGTTAGTACATGAGTTTCATCAGGAACTTCTCATGGACAGAAGAATGTGCAAGTATTTTTGAGTAGCTAAAGTTGTTGTTGACCAATGCTCTGGTCCTTAAGATTGCAGGTCTGGATAAGGAGTTTGTAGTGTGTATAGATGCATCTAAAAGAGGACTTGGTGGAGTCCTTATGCAGGAGGGATATGTGGTGTGCTATGAGTCCAGGAAGTTGAATTAGCATGGGCATAACTATGTGACTCATGATCTTGAGTTGGAAGCTATTATTCACACCTTGAAGATGTGGAGGCGTTATCTTCTTGGTAGGAGATTTGTATCATTAAGTGTTCACATTGGGTTGAGATACTTGGTTTACCAGCCAAATTTAAATGCTAGTCAAGATAGATGATTGGCTACTCTTAGTGAGTTTGAATTCAAGATAAGATATATTAACAGAAAGGAGAACCATGTTGCAGATGCTCTTAGTAGAAAGGTATATTCGAATCATATAACATCTATGAGCTCTTATGGGATAGAGTTACAGGATAGGATATTGCAGGTAGGAAAATGGAATGTCAAGTATATGGAGGTTATGCACAAGTTACAACACAGTATGGGTACAGGTACATGTGTAGGTATAGGTACAGGTACATGTATAGGTACAAGTATAGGTACAGGTGTAGGTACAGGTACAGGTGACCAGGATGCAGACTATCGCCTCATGACATATGGTGTGAGATTCAGGGACAAGATCTATTTTCCCGATGAGAGTGAGCTCAAGAAGTTTATCTTGCAGGATTTTCACATCAAGCCATACTCGGGTCACCCAGGATATCAGAAGACATTGACGGCTATGAAGAAGTTCTACTATTTTTCGAATCTGAAGAAGGAAGTGGCAGAGTTCGTGGCTAGATGTTTGGATTTTCAGAAGGTAAAGGTAGAGTGTAAGCATCTAGGTGGTCTACTAGATCCTATTCCAATTCCAGAATGGAAATGGGAAGTCATTTCCATGGATTTCATTCGAATTCCTCTGAGGATAGTAACACAACATGATTCTATTATGGTTGTGGTCGACAGGTTGAGCAAGACATCTCACTTCATTCTAGTGAACACTACATATTCATCTAATGAAGTGGCACAAGTTTTCATCAGGGAGATAGTGAGATTACATGGTTTTTCGAAGAATATTATGTTGGAAAGGGATGTGAAGTTCACTTTGAAGTTTTGGAAGGATTTATTTGCGGGTTTGGGTACAGAGTTGGCCTTTAGTACAACCTATCATCCATAGATAGAAGGACAAATAGAGAGGGTCAACAGGATCTTGGAGGATATGCTGAGGACATACATGATGCAACATCAAAGAATATGGGAGGAGTATATTCTATTGGTTGAGTTTGTATACAAAAACAATTATGAGGAATCATTGAGGATGAGTCCCTTCAAGGCACAGTATGGGTGAAGTTGTAATACTCCCATTAACCAGAGTGATATAGTGAACAGGGTACTTATTGGACCGGATATGTTATTAGACATGGAATAAGAAATGCAACTTATAAAGAAGAATATAAAGGTAGCACATGATAGACATAAGAGTTATGCAGACCAACATAGGGCATTCAAGGAGATTTAGGTTGGGGAGCATTTGTATTTGCACATCAATCCCAAGAAGATTTCTTTGAGGATTGGATCATGTGCCAAGTTAGCACCACAACTTTGCGGTCATTTTGAGATTCTTGAGAGGATTGGAACAATGGCCTATTAACTTGCACTACCTCCAACAATGGAATTCCATAATGGTTTCCATGTTTTATTGCTTATGTTAGGGTCTTATAAATTATAGGATCTCAAGGTGATTGAGTATTATGTATTTGTGATTTCATATTGTACATAAATTTCAGTATTCAAATGAGTTCCAAAAAATGAAAAAAATAGAAAATGGAAAGA
The DNA here is from genome assembly GCA_000404065.3 of Pinus taeda. Classification (NCBI taxonomy): domain Eukaryota; kingdom Viridiplantae; phylum Streptophyta; class Pinopsida; order Pinales; family Pinaceae; genus Pinus; species Pinus taeda. The sequence goes on along the minus strand of APFE030916719.1, from coordinate 62,493 downwards.
GGGTATAGTAAAAAAATTAAATAAGAACCCCACAAAAGAAAAAATAGAAAATAATATTGAAAGTGATGCAAGTCTAAGTGCCACTACTAATAAGCTAGATCTTTTATTCCATTTTCAGATAAAGTTGTGTGCAAATTGTTCTTGAGTGCCACAATGACTAGAATTCTGTTCAAATCATACCATTTAATCATGATTGAAGACATTTTAATTCATGTTAAATAGGTTAGTGAATGAAGATTTACCAAATAGTTTAATCTTGGTAAATCAGTATCTAAGTAGAAATAAAATTGACTCAATAGTTTAATCTGGGTCAATGGCAAAATGAGTGATAGGATAAGGTAGATTTTCATAAAAGAAGAATGATTTGGGTCTGCTAGTTTAAGTGCACCATACAAAGCAAGAAGAGAAAATGTTAGCTTAGGAAAAGAATTGAAATGATAAAGGGTAAGTAGAAGCACTATGGTGGTTTGCGGAAATGCATGAAAGTTCTATTCTAAGATGAATTTCAAATATATTTCATGTGCACAGTAAAGGCAAAAGAAATTAGAGTTTGACTCTAAAATTCAACATATGATGTGATTTTATATATTAATCCCCTATTCCTAAATTTTAATGCCCCAAAGTCACCCCTCCACTCATTTTTTGTCCACTCCCCTACTCCAGCATACATTCCAATGACTCCCCCACTATGAATTAAATTAATTTCTCCCAATTGACCCGTCACCTCAACTTAATACCTCGCCACATCTCCCCTCATTTGTGCCCACCTTCTAAGATATGAAGGCCCACAGTGTGTTTTGCCCCCTCCTCATCATCTAAACTTTACCATTTGGGGGGGGGGTCCGAAATTGGTGGTATTTGAAACCGCACCTGCCGCAACGTGTCAACACCATATGATTTCGCACCTCCCTCAGGCGAAACCATTAACTGCCTCCCCCCCACCAAAAAGCAATTTCTCCACCTCCAAATACCACTCCTATATCCGTTGCGTTCCCGCCACTCACCTTCCACCACGTCATCTGCATGTTGATTCTACCAGTCATATATGCTCCCTCCAAAATTAAGTCGTTAAACAATCAATTTGCTTAACCGTTAATTAAATAGACCAGTGCCACCATCAACGAGAAAACTAGAGTGTTATATAATCCTTCCTTTCATTCTTTCATTATTATTGATTTTCACACTACATTTTCATTATCCTGTTACATGTTTTCTAGACTGAACTCCAACATTTTCACAAAGCTGAGGACATTTCTAGCTGACAACATTACCTTTTTTTTGTCTGCAAATCCCAAGTCCTCATTGCGTACTGTAAGCCTGTAGTCTAGTTTTCACCACTGTCCTCAACTTTATCCAATCATGCCTCCAAAAGACAAGGGACCAGCAAAACCTATCAGTCCTATGATCCACCCTCCCATTAATTTTCACCGCATCCCTTTGGCAAACAAAGACGATAAAATCCATGAAAATCTCTGTGAATTTGACATTTTCAAGATGTATTGCTAGCTGGAGGAAAAATATATAGATAAGTCTGATGACATTCAACTATGGGAATCCAATTTACCCCACTATATTTTCCCCATACCCACAGCACCCCAGAATTTATTAGGAAGTGTCATGCATGTTATTTTCCAAGCCAAAGAGCTATCATTTCCCCCACCAGAGAAATTTTATTCACTATCACTCCTCAAGCTATAGACTAGATGATGCAAGCCCCTATAGTAGAGAATGCTACTTCTTTTTCACATGAGGCACTTGTTGAATTGTACCATTAATTTGACATTGCTAAGAGGGCCAAAGCCCTTGAGATTTTATTGATAGAAGATACCCCATTACCAAACAAAAATCCTCCCTATCCTTCCTCTATTTTCCCTGAGAGAGCCAAGCAAATCATCACAATTATCTCCTACCTCCTTGGCTATTACTCATATCAGTGGGTAGATGAAGCCATCATATGATTTATTTACATTTTCTCTATTGATTCCAAGCCTTCAATCTTGAAATTTAGCCATTGTTTTGCAGATTCTACCCATGAGTAGTTTAGCAAATTCGAGACTGAGGAAGTATTTAAATATACTTGTGTTAGTGTACATGTTTCTATATTTTCAGGGAGACAACATCAAGCTTGCCTTACAAAAGCTGGATGAAGAAGGAAATCAATAGTTAGTCATCTTCTAGACTACTCTGGTGATGAAAGAAAAAACAGAATGCTCATACAAACAATTCATAGAGATGTTTGTACATCCAGCACTCAATCTTCTAGGAAGCAAGTCAGAACCAAGGATCAGTGAAGAAATTAGAAAGGTTTTGCAACTATCACACCAATTCGAGACAGAGGATTGGTACCTCTATCAGAATTATACCGAATTGACGATATTTGGGTGTGAGCTTACCCCTTACAAACTTCCAAAATTCCTCCCAATGAGGATTTTTCTCTAGAATACATTAGGCAGATGCTTAATATGGATGAGATTCACTTCGTAGATGCCAAGAAAAAGTTCCAGTTCAAAATCAAAACTCAAATAGGGCATTTCATTTGCAAAAATAGGGCAGCAGGGGAAGAAGCAGATAAGTTATTGAAAGAGATGCAATTCAACCTTAGTTTCGCCTAGTCATATGATCCATTAGGGGTCATTTCTAAGTTAAGGGGGGAAAATAAGTATACTTATTATTTTCACACAGCCAGAACAGAGATAGAAAACTATGAGAACCAGCTAGAATGGACTGAGAACACCTTGCAAGAGGCCGAGGAAGAACTCGTATCATTTGGTGCAAGTAAATTCTTAGTGCAGACACAAACAATTCCTCTTACCTGAGAGAGAAGGTCTAGCCACAAACAAACAATCTATGGAAATATCCTTAAGCTAGAATCAAATAAGAGGGCCTACCTCTTAGAATTTTATTTTTCTTGGTGATGATTCTTTTTCCTCACTCCAACTACCTTTTCTTTCCTTCCTTCGAATACCTGAAATAAGCAAACAAACAACAACAACAAACGTGATAGCATACAATATTGTATTCAGCCTACTTAACAGGTCAAGGAACATTAAGCGATCGAATGTAATATAACACATCAATGTAGGAAATCAATCAATAGTTGTCTTCATATAAATTTAGAAAGAAATTACAACCATTGCCTTGACGTTGTTGGTCTCCTCCGACGTATTCAAGTTCCGACACTTCTGCTAGCATCTCATGAATAGCCCCAAAAATGGATGTTTTAAGGCTTCTTCCCTTTAGTCTCAAACCAAACCAAACACACTATTCTCCCTCAACCATACACTAGAAAGCTACAAGCTATAGATGTCTTGCTGATTATTCAAGCTCCAAAAATACCAATGCTGAAAAACTAGTGAAGCTTGTAAAAGGAGGGGTTTATATAACTTGGACAGAGGGGATATTGTTCCTCTTATCATGGGAGAAGGCTTTATCTCTTGGTTTGGTTCCATACTAATAGGGGAAAGGAGCCGAAATTGACTTCCTCGGCTCCATCTAGCCCAACCATTTACTAGACTTTCGTTACGAAGCTTCTAGACTTGGAAGCTTCGACTCCATATTTAAAAAACTTTCCAAAAGAGGATCGGCATGAGTGAGAAAATGCTTAGTAGTGTCGTACGACACTAAACCTAGTTTTAATGTCTCCAAATCAACACGAGGAGAAAACTAGTTAGTAGCACTGTCTTGTAACCTAGGGTAAAAGGAAGATTCTTGGGAAATGATGCAAAGGGGAATTATTCTGCTCATGAGGGGGAACATACTGGGACTTTCTTCATGATGGGAAAATATCTAGAGTTCACTATAGAGGTCCTCTAGGATTGTGGACAGGGAGAATAGGAATAGCGACAAAAATTTGTGTAACATATGCCCCCTAAAGCATGAAGGCCGAACTAGAGTGAGGGGTGAAATGCTTTACAAGTGGATGCGAGGAACCAAAGTCCATCATTGGAAAACCTACAAGCAAGCATAGATAAATATACATCATTGAAAACACTAACAAATGATACATGAATCATGGTATGGATGCAGCCATCCAAAGAATGATCATGTAAATGGATCCAACGCATGGGCGCAACCATCCAATAGAGAGGATCATAATGAAACCAAGGTATGGTCGCAACCATCCAATAATGAGAAGGATCACATATAACAACTAATGGTATGGTTGCATCCATCCAACTGAAAGAGACATGTATATCAACATGATAATGCCACCTTGCTTCGCAACCTAGACTTGTGTAATCTGAGCCCAAGGTCTTGCGTTCTGAATGACCTGATCAAAGTACAAATCCTAACATGTGAATAAATGTGTTGAAGTGGAACATGCTAGAAATTCGTTTGATTACCGATCAATGATGTGATCCATTAATAAGTGCGAGAAAAACCACCAATAATGATAATGGATCTCAAGGAACCAGCAGCATAGTTCATGGAATGCGAATAAAGGAATTGAAGTTGAACACACGTGAAATCACCCGATCGAAAGTCAATGATGTGAACTTGTCATCAAGTGCAAAGAACTTGCCATTAGGGCATGCAAGCTCTAAGGTACTGGAAGGGAGTCCCATGGCCAGCTCCCTAGATAATGAGCTGAAGTCAACAAGAAGCGATAGTGTCGAAGGAGGGTCATGATGTATCCCACATCATCGACATGAGACAAAGGGATGCAAATTATTTCATATGATATAGAGAATCGGGAGTAAGTGTAACAACAGAAGGACTAACTCTTGAACATATCGACAACACGACTCCGGAGTTTGGCAGCGTTTGGATCCATAAGATTGGTGGTCATGATGACGTGCCAGAGATAAAATGGAAGGCAAAAATGAACGACCCAACCCAAGAAGTTCAATGATGAAAAGGAGGATATGCCAACCAGACAAAAAGCAAAAAGTGTCATGTTCAAGAGTGAGTTTCCAACACGACTGATAGAATTTCCCATTTTCGCCCCACCATTTCTGGCAAGTACGCCAATTATTTTTTATCACAAGTTAGAAGGGGATAGCATGTGCTCGCACATAAGTTTATCCTTCGAACGAATCCATCCTAGTAAATTTAATGAGCCATAAGAAGGAGAAGCTCATGTTCATCATGGTGACGAATCGAATGTCATTTAATGTTTTAACAAGTATGACAAAGCTGTAATTGAATATCTTTTTCATGTTTAGAGAGTTTGAAAAAGACACGGAAAAGAATACTCCACATGGTCCCTTTTCGTACATTTGTGTCTCTCGAGCCCGAAAAGGTAGAAAATGATACTTTAGAGAATCGCTTGACCATTTCAGTCAAGGAGTACCATTTTCATAAAAAATTAGCCCAACCTCAAAAGGGGGGTAAATGTATACTGGGTAAATGACATTTCGTAGCCTTTAACGAGTTCAAAATGATAAGAGATCGACAATATTTTCTTGTTTAAAGAGTCAGAAAAGAGCTTAAAAGAGGACCCCCCATTTTATTCTCTTTTATGAGTAAAAAAATGAAAAATACTTGATGATCTTTTCATTTGAGCTTTAGGAGTCGAGAAAATATCTTAACCGTGACTCCAATATCATCATTAGTAATTCGTCATATGTCGCTACACAAAAGGTAAATGCGTTATCCAATTTCTGAGCAAAAATAGGTGAAAAATACATTTTAAACTCTAATATTTCAAGAAAAATGAATAAAAGGAGGAAAAAGTAATTCTTTTTTACCATTTTACCATTTTACTTTGTGTGAAGAACTTTTCACCCATTTGTGCCCCTGTTTTTCAGGAGCATATTGTAGGAGATCCAGCAAGCCATTCGATGATCTGCCTGTTGCAGGTAAGAGCCAAGACTTTTAGCTCCATTTTCATGCTTGTTTTTCTTGTTTTTAACTGATTTTTGGATTTCTTGAGGAGGTTTTAGCAAAAAAAAGTCACCGTTGGTCGGCATGATTTCCGGGCATGAAATCATGCTAATCGAGGGTTATGAACACCATCAAATGTGTCGTCTGCAGTACTATTTTTAAAATAGTCGCGCCGGTGCCATGAACATAAAATTTTCAAGTTTTGCCCAAATTTATCTAGCCAAGAATGATTATTGACTTGATTTTATGGGTTTTGCAGGGAAAACATCATGAAAAATGGTTGATTAGAAGGAATGCAAGCATGAGGACATTGAAACACAAGCAATGGTAGACCCAAATTACTTGAATGATTTGAGGAACTGTGGGCTCCTCAAATTCTTTCTCACACCAAATCTACGATGGTATTTGATCAGTCTTTGGGATGTCAATCAGGATGTTTTTATGATCCGGGACCAAGAACTAGAGTTGGAAACTTCTGACATTTATTTCATCACAGGACTGTCCCAAAGAGGGGAACCAGTCAAGCTGTATGGGTCAAGGCCAATTGGTGCAAGTGTGATCATGTTACTTGCAGAACACTGCCCGGAAGCACTAAAATTAAAGAGCGACAAGATAGAGATCATGAATGTTTGGGATCTTGTGCTGAGAGTGTTGTTGTTGACCATAAACAGAGTGGTTGGGGCTGAAGCATAGCATGAAACCAACAAATCCAAGTTTTAGTATGCTATAGGCTATACGACGCCGACTATATTCAACTAGGTAGAGCCATGAAGGTAAACATGAATTGCCAGCTATCAAAAGCCAAGGCAGGAAACTTGATCCAGTTCTACTACAGTTCCATTCTAGTGACCTTATTTTTGCAGCAGGTCCCGTTATTTCACTACCAGCTTGCTGAGGTTTAACCATCATTCCATGAGACCCATGGATGGTCCGTTGGAGTGCATTTATGCCTAGGATTACTAGGGGCCAATAGTTGTCCTATAAGCCTGCCTTCTTCTCATGGCTATAGTGCCAATTGATCATAGTAGAGGATTAGTCCTATAGCAGTACCGAATTCCGTGGTGATCCAAATATGCTACTCCTAGAGGGGGAGGATTATGATGATGGAGGTAAAAACAAACAATTTTGATTTTTTGATTTTTTATTGTTTTTGAAATATATGCATTCATGACCTTTCAATTTTTTAAATGTAGATGTGGGACCAAAGTGTCATGTCGGGATGTCTCTGATTTCCAAGCACGTTGCTCGGCAGTTCGATGTCACTCCTTATCAGGAAGGAAGTGATAATGAGGAGGATATTTTGCGGAACCTAGAGGGTTTGACCCACGATATCCTAGAGTATGCCCAGGTGCGTGACATCCTATGCTAGTATCAAAGGAACACAGTGGGGGTATTAGATCGGATCCACCGAATGCTGAATTTTGTAGTACGAGAAGTTACGTGCTACCATGAGCATCATGCTGAGTAGTGCAGAGGTCTAGCATTCCACATTTTTGAGGCCTGCGAGCCGCGAATGTAT
>APFE030916719.1:22283-54364 GCA_000404065.3 Pinus taeda | reverse complement strand
TACTATGGTACAAATGTTTTGTCTTTGATTTTTTAATTTTTACATGTGTCGCAAATGTCTATCCAACACATAATTGGCTAATGCATCTGTCAATGTATTCATATGTCTAGGAATATTATGATATGTAATGTAATAAAAAATTCTCTCCAATAGACGAATACGTAGATACATTCTCAATATTTGAGGGTTTCTGACGAAATATTTCCCATTGAGTTGAAGAACGACAAGTTGTGAATCAAGGTCAACAACCAATTCCTGGATGTCAAGAGCGATAGCTTCTGAAAACAATTCGATAACTGCGCTATACTTAGTAATGTTATTAGTTGTTCGACCTAGAAAAATATCTTGAAGATCAATCAACTCACCATGGGGGTCATAAATGGCCCATGCCACAGATGATAGATTCCAGGTACTATGACGAGAACCATCAGTGAAACTGATGTGAGGAGACACGGACATCTACAAAGTAGGTAAAAACATAATAACCTAGAAAGTTGCTTGCAAAGCAACACACCAAACGACACTACACAAAAATGAATAACACACTATTGTACAAAAGTAGCCATGCAAGATGACTTAAGCATAGTACTTTTTGAGGGAGTCCATGCATGGACTCGGGTAATTAATCAACAAAGATGAAAATCGCAGTTTCACCATTGACATGATGAGTAAGCATCGACTCAGCCAAATAATAGAGTAGAACTCGTATAAGGTTGTGCCCCCATGTCCCCTGGGCGAGGGAGGTTTACAAGTCATAATATGGAAGCCCCATTGCAATAATGGAAAATCCGTAAAAACATGGGGAGGGAGAAAAAACATGAATCTATGAAGAGATAAAGGTGCCCTCAGTTAAAATATCTTGGCAATGTCAGGATAAACCAACATGTCAATAGGCAGCAAAGAAGAGAACTTCTCAAGACACATAGACATGACTGTCCGACCAGGCAAGAATGAGGAATGATGATGAGTGTCATTCCAAGGTACTTCCTCCAGAGATATTTCTTCCATGATACTCTCGTCAGAAAGAAAAGTCTTAGCTAAGGGGTCCGGAGATTCCGAAGAACCAAGCCACGGGGGCTGATAATGCTCATCGAGAGATGTTCTCGAAACGAGATGATCAGAGAATACCAAAGGTGAAGCTGAAACAATATCCACATAATTAGGTTTGGCAGGACTTAGCAGGATAACCTTGCCCCATTTATCAACAAGATTTGGCGAGGGAATGACCCAAGGATCAAACTTGACAAAAATCATGTTGACATAAGAAACATCAGGAGGTGGGAGAAGAAAAATACCTATTAAGGCAGGATCTTTAAATAGTCCTGTCCCCACACTCTCATAAGGAGCACCAGTGTGCTTAACATATGGAACATTGTCATCCAAGGAGGAAGAGGGAAAGAAGGACAGTTGGTCGACTATGAACATCTTCCCTTGATGGGGAAAATGAATCACATGGAAAAGGGAGGAGGCTACAACATGCATGGCATGGGTCCAGTTCCGCTGAGTAGAAGATTATAGTTAAGATTAACGTTAATGATCTCTAATTTGGCGTGTGCTGTCTTGTCCCTCCAAAGTAATGGCAAGGTTGGGAAGGACACCGACTAGCCGCAAATCGCATCTGTCAAAAGCTTCCAAAGTGTTATGGATCTGGTTCAGATTAGGAGAACCAATTTCCTTCCAACAAGCGACAGACATGATGTAGGTAGAAGCACCTTCATTAATGATGGTCCTATGAATGGTTTTCTCATATATGATCACCTAAATGAGAAATCCAATCTGATGAGGTAGACGTAGAACATGGTTTTCCAGGTCAAAACAAATGAGATTAGAGTTAGTTGGATCAATACCCCCAATAGCCGACAGTAATGATTTCCACTGAGAAGGAAAAATTTGAAGGACCTTGAGAGCAGACATAGTTGATGATGCTTGAGCGAAATATTCAACAATGATATAATGTTGATGGGCTTGAGCATTTGGAGTGTACGAGGACTTTGGTATCACACCTCGAGAAGGTGGTCGAATGGTGGAATCAGGATTAGGTCCCTATATATGGAGAGGACCATAACTAGATGGGGCAAAAGAAGAAGGGGTACCTTCTTTCTCTTTCCCTGTTATCGGGGTAGGAGTTTGATAATATTTTGACTTGGTAGCCACGTTAATGGGTGTATTCATCATGAACACTTGTGAACCTGTGGAAGCAGATGACTAAGGCTAGTCTATCATTTGGGTTTATTGGGATGGAAAGGGCTCTTTCAGGACAAATGGGGTCCCTATGAGCAAACGACTAACTTCAGATTGTTTGGGAGAATCATTAGTATAATGATCCTCCTCATAAATGAGATATGGATATTTGGGCTTCTGTTGAGAAGCATCACTAGTAGACGACTTAGGAGGACCCTATTTCGGTGCATCAGCTTTACCCTTTCCTTTCACTTTCTTCTTACCATTAGAGGATTTGTTCACTGCGGTAGACTAGACAATGTGAACATATAAGGTTTTACTAGGGCCTCATGAATTACGAGAGAAATCATTGGAAGCAATGTTGGAGACTGACTTCTGTTTGGAAGAAGACTTTGTAGGGTTATGAGTCACTAAACCAATTACTCCATCAACAAGAGGTGTAGTCGGGGACTTAGATTTCGTCAAATCAGATGATGGTCTGGGCGCATCAGGAACACATCATATAATGTGTCGGATTATGAATATACGAGGTCTAGATAATGGGCACGTGCGATGGCTTGTTCCTCAGTGACACATCCACCTATAACATTGTCCTCTGTATTTTTTTTGACGAATGATTTGGTGAACCACTCGGTCAACAACTGATCAGCAATATCAAACTTAATCAGGCAATGCTTATGTCTCCATTCATGGACATGGTCGGAGATGTGGTTCATAGTGTATTTCTTGAGTGATGTTAGTAGATTGGTGTTAGTTTCATAGCGAACTGGCAACTGGAAATGTGTGAGAAAGGCCATGATGAGAGTGTTAAAGTCATGATAGGTATTTCGAGGTAGCTCGATATACCACTTGGCTGCAGCACCTGTAAGAGTTCATTGGAAAAGCCAAATATGAATGGAATCATCAATGTAGGAATTCAAGGAGCACCAGAGGTGATATGTCATCACGTGGGCTTGTGGATCCTCTTTCGCTTTTCCTTCAAACTTCGAACAATCGCTCGAGATCTTGGATGGAACTGGAGGCTAGTATGGCGAATGAAGAATTTGGTAATTCTAGTGTACCCAAGAACAACAATTGGGTATTGAAAGGCATTTGAGGTCGATAAGGGGACCCATCCCTGCTGGTAAGGATTTTGTCCCCATAGTGGAGGATTTTGTCCATACAGCATTTGATTTTATGCAGTAAGTTGTTACAAATCCATTTGGGCACATCAAATCCCAACATCCAGATCAGTGTTTTAGGGCTCATCAAACCCTAAATTCAGTTGCTTCATGCCCTAAACAAGTCACCCCTTTGATTGTCTCCTTCCCAGATAGTTTCATGACTTGACGATATCTAGAAATATCCTCTAGAGAGATCAACGTAGGTAAGCCCTTATGAAGGTGCGCTGCAGAGCAGTTAAGTCCACTACCAAGGTGCTCTGCAGAGCACTTAGGCTTCCTTTCACCTGCATTGGTCGATAATGAGCAAAATTCACATAGGGTTTGGGGAATATTCTTAGCTTTTGGAGTCATCTAGAAGTTTCCCTAACTTATCAACTCCTAGAGGTCGAAAATGGATGAGGAATGAGTTAAAGTGCATCCTATCCTTTCATCCCTTCCTCCATGGAACTAATTCTAAGTATGGAAGGCCATTCAGTGCCACCATTAATGACAAAACCTCCTTCATCCTCCTATAAATTGACCACTCATCTAAGTGATCAGGGGCTGCACTATGTTGAATTATAACGAGATAATGCTGTTATGAGGTTCGGCTTTGAAGAAAGTGTTGTGATGCTACAAGTTTGTCATGCATTTGATGTGATGTGGATGGGATTCAATCTGGAGGAATGACTTTGAATCAGACACTGATGGTTGTAATTCCTTCTTCTAGCTAATAAAGTGTTTGAACCTTTTTCCATATGTTGTGTTCTTTCATAATTCTTATATGTGTGAATTGCTTCTGATTCCTTTCATTTATATTTAATGGATCATATGCTTTGATCGTTTTTTGTATTATGTTGTGTTTACAGGGTACTTCTTAAGCGGATTGAGTACAGGAAGGAGCAATGAAATCGATACAAGGGATATGAGAGGAAAGCATAACTACAGGTAGGCCTTCAATCTTCTCATCTTATCTGTTGTTTATAGGAAAAGTCTAAAACACTTTAAACTGTTGTTTTAGGCATAGCTACTTGTCTAGTGAATTAGTGTTTATTTTTAGATGCTAAATTCTCCAAAACAAATTGGCGACTCCACTAGGGACACTATCACCTTTCCTAGTAGCTTATTCACTTCCTAATACATTCTTGTAGACCCTACTTGTGTTCATTGACTGTATTTCAGTGTCTTTGCAATGAATTTTGGTCAAAATTTGAGGTTAGATGAGTCTTGAGTGGCCTCTCGGAAATGAGGGCAGGCTTGGTCAGGGGATAGTGCTCTGCAGAGCACCCTTGAGTGAGAGACAGTGCTCTGCAATGCAGTTAGGCTCTCTTTGTGAAGACGCTCATTGGAGCAGTGGTGGCTCCGATGAAGACTGTCTAGTTGCTCTAGAATCTCTTTATGGATAAGCTGAATATCATTCATATATGAAATCAACTCATTATGGTCCTCATATCATTGTTCTCGAATGATGTCCATATTGTCCTGAATTCCTTTAAGTTGCTTTGCAATGGACTCCGATGAAGCTAGAGCATCAACCTGGTCAAGAGAACAAAACAGAGTGTGAGCCACCTCACCATCACGTTCTATACTTCCAAAATTACCTGAAGAAGAGCTTTGACTGAGATTTGGATGACCTGCATGGAAATGGTGTCCACCCCCAGGTGTGGTCCCCCACAATGGCACGACATGCACACTGGACTATGAATATTATCGAATGGGATGTGGAAAGGGACCCAACATCCCCTTTCAGAGTAGAAGATAGAGCCCCTACCAAAAACACAAGGGAGCATTTCTGGCTTGAAGCACTAGACACCCAACAAGGAGAGCCTTGGAGAGATAAGAGATATACTTTCTCCAGGTTAAACATATGACAGGGATGCCTTCTGTAACTAAATGAACAACCTTACAAATGATCACTGCATGCACCCAATTAACCGGAGACCCAACCCACAGGAAATTAACCCCATACCAACAACAATTCAGAGGGAATATAGGGAAAAACAGAGTTATAAGCAACCCTTGAATCAAGACAATGAAGATGGTGAACACGAGAGCAAGAAAAAAACAAATAAGGTAGTAAAATTGAAGTGGAGGAAGACACAAGATAGAAACAATGTCAGCATCTAGGGATTGAGCAGTTGAAACTCTCCGACTCAAACCCTAAAATCCCCACTAGGAGAATTACCAATGCCACTCTCTTGGTCACTTTTCCACTTCATAGTACTCCATCTGGAAATGACCCATAGAACATCCACTGAATAAACAAGAACCCAACTGGAGAACCAAATACAAAGTAGAGGGGTTATGCTCACGAAGCATAGGAAACAATCTACCTTAAATCTGCTTTCATAATTGATGAGAATTCACCTTATTTCCCATCCTAGCTCGATGCCGAGAAGAATTATGCCTCTCCAATTTGAGCCCAGGTCTGAAATACTGATTTGAAAATCTTAGTGAATCCAGACTATAGCATGATGACCAGCCATTGCACTGCGCCAACTGAACCAACACCTAGAAGAGCACACATGGTCTCTGCCATGAACCTTACTACGCTCCCAATGCCTTAAATTCATTGCCCATGTTACGAACATTGGGTGATTACCCAAAGCACCATTTAATTTCCAAAACTCATTTTCTAGAGAGTTCACATGGTAGGATTATTGTCGTCATGTGCCATAATTAATAACTAACATGTTTGTCGCATGGGATAAGGGCATAGCCTTGATGTCTGGTTTCCAAGCATTTGTCCACCCCCATCGAGGATATCCCTCTCTAAACTTAAATTCACGTTTTTTGGAAGAAATACATATTTTTAAGTAATAGGTCACTTTATTTTTTCAATATAAAAACATTAATAAATTGAATTTAAATTAGTTTGATTAATTTTAACCTAATTTATTCATGAATAGTCAAAACTATGTTAAAATATTATTATTTATTTTAAAAAATATTTTCGAAATTTATTTGTTATTATTACCAATTACTCCTTGATATTTCTGAAGATTTTATTTAAAAAAGTAAAAAATAAAATAAATTGTATCATTTTATTAAAGTGTTTGAATTATTCATTCTTTTTCTTTTTAAGTTTCTTGTAACTATTTAAAAAGAAAATTAATATTAAAGGTTCATGTAGAAACACCATATATTTAAGTATTTGTTTAACTATATTATTTAGATTTCTTAGGTTAAACTATGGCTTGAAAAACAATTGTTATTGAATATTTTATTTTTTACATTTATTTAATTTATTTTGTGAGTTATTGCCACCTTTTTCTCTGATGGCCATCCCAGCCTCATTGCATTCACTTTCTAACTTGATTTGCAATGTTGACATTTTTTTGGATTGTGGTATTAGAAAAAGGAAGAGATTAAAATTAGTAACTTGGGCTAACATAAATTCTTACTTTCAAATACAAGTGCAATATTATTATAGATAATGATTCATTACCCTATAAAAAAGTGGAAGTGGTAGAATTTCTATCCTCACTCTTAATAATGTAGTTTTGCAAGTTTTCTCAAGTTTTGTTGTGTGAAGAGAGTAACTTAGGATGTATGTTAGGCGACACTTGGTCTTACTAACACTAAGGGATATACTCAAGAGGTAGTAAAGAACCAAAAAAGTGACTTAGGGGTAGGTTAGGTGACAATTGGTAATAGTAGCACGAAGGGAGATACTCATGAGGTTGGTAAAGAATGAGTAACGACATCGATACACCATAAGGCTTTAGTGCTAGTCATTATTCAATATATTATCTTTCACTATATTACTTTATATGAATAACCCACACTTTGACATGAAATGGAGATGCAATATAGTTATGACCATTGACTTGCCTTTAGTTTTGTTCTATCACTTGTAGGAGTAAATGTTGAGTAGACCAGGAAAAAAAGGGAATTTATCTCTAGAGTTTGGAAACATTTTTATGTGTTGATAGTATTTTAATATGCCTCATTTTGTTGTCCTCTCTAGCCAATTGTTTGGTGAATAAACTATACATTAAGATTTCATGGTTGGAAGCTAAAATTTATACATTTAATATATAATGAAAATGATAATGCTAGAAAATATTATGGCTCCTTTTTGTGTGCCTCTCCCACTAATGAGAATGTTACTTCATTATAGCTTAGTTTGTGGCTTGATTTGCTCCTTCTTCTTAGTCTTTATGTCTTCTCTACTATGGATTTCGACTATGCTCCTATAACATGTTTCTCTCCCTAGTTGTAAAGCATAATCTATAATGAAAAAATAATAGTAGGAAATTTCTAGGATTACTATCATTTTTCGAATAAAACTTAACATGAAGCTTAGTTTAGTCACAAGGATGAAATGATCTCATATTCATTACCATGTTATATCTTTCTTGTAGGTTAGGGTAGAATGTTTTCTTGATCCCTTATTTCATCTATTAGTTTTTCTTAATATTCCATTGATCGTAATCCACTATGGTCTTATTACCACTATAGTTACAAAAAGTGTACCAACAATAAACAAAAGTAGCCATAGCCAAAGTAAAGGACCCAATAAAACAACAAAAAAAAAAATTCATAGAAAAACAATACCGCATATTAATTTTCCAATTAGTGTGTAATTAAATTGATGCAATCATAGGATTAAAGAGAATGAACATCCGTTAATGACATTTCTTTGTAGTATTAGATTTCTTAATGAACATCCATTAATAGTATATATGTGTGACATTGGATTTCTTATTCCTTTGACAATTGTTTTTTTTTTTTTTTTATTGGCTATATATTGAGAGATTAAATAAAATTCAATAAATTTTATTTCCAATGAGAGTAATCTAACGAAAAGCACAAAGTTTCCTAAAAAAGATTGCAGTCGCATGGATGCCTTGTTGTCCATGTGACTGGAGGGTTTCAGTCGCATGGAGGGTTTGTCATCAGTGTGATTGGGGCTCTAAATTAGTCAAACAATAAGTTGTCCCATGGGTTAAGCACCTAGAAAGATTGGTTGGTTCCTGAAGGTCCTGTAGCATCTAAGGAAGGTTAGATTGGTCTCATCTCATTGGTTCCACTTCCTTAATTGTACTTGGGAAGTTGAATTGTATCACAGTAACTCTTCGTCACATGTTTACCCTGGTAGACTGATTAGCTTGAGTAAATGTGGGAGGAGGGTGTTACAACTTAATTTATACCTATGAAATCATCTTTTGTAGACTTAAGAAGACATTTCCTTAGACCTAAAGAGGCATCTAAAGAAACAAGTTTTGTGTAGACCCATCTTTGATTTGAAGACCTCACATATGATCTTGCAGATACTTGTTGAAGATAGTTGTTTATTGGTTAGATGGACAATCCCGGGGTTACTTCACAGTGATTTTATTTGGTAGCATTTGTATTTGATCTTCATACTTATGAACTTGTGAATATTTTCGAACCTGTAATGAGCTTTGTTGCAAACTTGTGGCTGTAATTTTTTGTCTTCATGACACTTATCACAAGCCTGCAACTCAACTCTATGAAAGAACTTTGGCCCTGTGCTTGGCTTCTTCGATTGCAGACCTATAACAAGGAAGATATCTCATATTCATTCAGATCTCTGAAGATACATTCCTAAAAAAAAAAATCAGAAGTTTAGTGACAGTTACAATCAAGTTTGACTTGGAGTATAACTACATTGAAGTATGTTTCATATCCTAGTTGGCAGTGAAACTCTTTGCAAAAGATAGTTCAAAGACATCCTAAAGAGTTGTGTGGAATGCACTATTTGTTCATTGTAGAAGCACATTAAATATTTGATTGGAGGCTTGATTAATTAGTTTGTGGAGACACCTTGATTCATTGGGAAACCTTACATAATAGTAACAAACCTTGGGAGTTGAAATATTTATGTGCCTTGGAGATGACAACGGAGTATTTCTACTTGTGAAAGAAAGCTACTTGAGGTGTTTGAAGACTTGTCTTTGTGAAATTGTTGGAACATACCTAAATTGTAGCAAAATTCTTGAAGTGCTTATGGAGTAACACTAAAGAACATTCCTTGTGCAGATGAAGAGATTTGGAGATACCTTTGATTCCTATTGAAGTTTACTTTTGTAGCACACATAAAGAAGATCCCTTGTTGTAGTCATTGAAGACTTTGTTGAAGAATAATTAAACTTTGAAGACTTTTGGTTGAAGATATTATTGGAAATATGTGAAGATGATGTTTTGAACTCATTGAATATGTTTTGAAATTTTTTCGAAATTGCTAAGTTTTCTTGAAGCAGTAGGTTGGAGCCTCGAAAAAGATCAGGTTGGAGGTTGTGTTGTCGTGAGGATTGAAGTCCGCAGGAAGACTAAGTTAGATCTTGGTTGAGTAAAAGGTTGGAGTCTTCGATCAGGTCATAGCTTGAGAGGATTGGGGTCCTCAAATAGACCAAGTTGGAGCTTAGTGGTGTAGTGCAGATTGGAACCTAGTGAATTGAAGAATGGATTTTTCATCTAGGGTTGGAGTCTTGAAGGAATGATAGGTTTGATTGTACTAATTGGAACTTGTATTATTGTAAAATAGGATTGGAGTCCTTATTATTATAATTAATAAAATTATTTACTCATTATTCATTTTTTGTTTTTGTTTTTAAGTGATCTTAATTAGCATAAAAGTAAGAATTGTTGGAAATATTGATTCACCCCCCCCAGTATTTCCAATGATTGGTTTCAGAGCTAGTAACTTCAATTACAACCTAACAGTCGGAAGGTAGATCTTTAGAACAAATGGAAAAGTCAAGGAAGAAGGCTTGCAAACCCTCTTAATGTGTCACCTCTTTAGTGGATGATAAAATTTGAAATTCCCCCATGTTCAATGGAACAAATTTTGAAATATGGAAAAGAATAGTGAAGGCCTTTTTGATGACCTTTGGATTTGAGGTATGGGAATCAATGACTATGGGAAGCTTAGAGGAGTCAAAAGAGTTTGATAAAAAAACTATAAAATCAATCTTGTGTGCCCTACCAAATCCTATAAAATTCAAAGTAGAGAAATGTTCATCAGTAAAAGAGCTTTGGGAGAGTCTTCAAGATCTTCACTCAGAAGGATTGTTGGTCATTCCTTATGATTAAGAAGATGATGGAAAAAATCACAAGGATGAACCAAAGAAAACAAATAAAAGAAAAGATGAAGGCACCAATTGCATAAAGGAATATGACGATGAAGAGCTCTCTAAATCTAAAATTGAAGTAGACCTCAAGGCAAATCTTGTAGTTTCCCTAGAAGAGATAAGCTTATTGAATCAAGAAAATGAGGAATTCAAAAAGCAGGTATAAGTTGTTGATCATGATCATGACAAAACAATGGAATAAATTGTTCTTTTCAATCATCAAGTACAAGAAAGAGATAAGGAGATCAACAAACTTAAGGAGGAATGACATCAAAATAAGAAGAGACATAATGAAGAAGTCATTTCGATGAAAACTTAATTAGGAAAAGCGAAAAGAGGGGAAGATGTTTTGGAAAATCATCTCAACTAGAGATCTAAGGAATTGACTAAATTTGAAGCAAAAGCTGGTCAATATAAAGAAGAAGTCACCTCCCTAGAAGCTTAACTAGAAGAAGCAAAGAAACAAATGCAAGGAGTTGAAGTTAATAATTTAAAGGAAGAATTTGTCCTCCTAAAAGGACAAGTTGATGAAGTAGAGAAGGAAAGAAAAATCATGGCATGTCAACTAAAAGAAAAGGATGAAGAGACTAACATATTTGAAGAAGATTTCATCTCTTTTAAATTCCAAGCATTTCAAGCAACAAGGATGAAAGAAGAAATGAAGAGTCAATTGGAAAAGAAAGACGAAGTCTGTGAGAATATGAAAATAGAGATTGTTTTCTAAATAAAGAAGTTGATCAACTAAATAAGAACTTGAAGATTTCTCAAGCCTTATATGACATCCTCAATCTTCAAAGGTCCCCTCTTGAAAAAGTTTGTCTTGGATATGAAGGTGAGCATTCTAGAAAAAGTGGTGCAAACCATAATACATCTAAGGACCAGAATATGGAGAAGATTGAAAGTTGTACTAATATCCCTAGCTCCAATAAAGAAAGGAAAGGAGTTAAAATAGTGTTTGAAGAAACATTTCTCCAAGATGTTATGTTGATGTTGCAAGTAGCAATAATATCATCAAGGAATCTCCAGGGAGAATAACATCAACAGTGCACCAAGACTATCCTCATATTCCAAGTATCAAACTATCTTCTTGGGTTATTGTTATTCTTGTACAAATTTTGGGCATGTCACAAGGGATTACAGGGCATATAACAAATACTTCTACGAGGACTCCAATCAGTTCCCCAAAAGTAAAATTGCAAGAAGGTGCTACAATGTGCACATCTATATAAATTATGCTCCATCATTCATGTAAAAAAATGAATGCTTAAATTGCCATAATGTTGGACATATAGCTCAAGATTGCAAATTTAAGAATGTTCCCAAACAATTTGAAGAGTTATCAACCAAGAAATAAAAAAGGGTAACAAAGTTTGGGAGGAGGAAGCAGGTTGAACCAAAAAAAGAACATGTTGAGTATGCCTTAAATGACCAAAACATCAATTCATAATGTTAATTAAATAAGGGCATAAAAAATGAATAGCATCCATACTGCTAGGGGGAGCACAGGTTAAACTCTAAGATAGTGGAAGCAAGTCTATGACAAGAAGAACATTACAATCTCAGGGGGAGCAATATAATATCAGGGGGAGTGGTACATGTCAGAGAAAACAAAACAATGACAAGGGGAACAACATATGAAGAAGTTTCCATTGATGTCAAAGGGGGAGATAATGTTGAATTTAGGAGAGTATTGATCAATGGAAAAGGGGGAGATCATTGGATAAAGTTTTCATTGATGTCAATAAGATGGCATCCTCGGTAGATTTCCCTAGATAATATCATATGTGCAAACCCTAGGAAGCAAACCCTAATGTGCATCATAGGTGCATGAAACCCTAATATGCAAGAAGCCTAGATCTATGTAAAAGATATCCTTGTCCTAGATTGTCGAAGCATGACCTAATGTCCTAACATACTGAAACCCTAATTTGTGTTGAAGTAAAACCTTACACAAAACTTTATCCCTAAGTGAAAACCTTAACATTATCTAAGCACATGTAACATGAATGAATTGTTGGTAAACCCTAAGTATGCTTGACCTAGCATGGAAGAAACCCTAATGAATGAATATCACATAGAATCCCTAGTAAATGATAACCCTAGGT
This sequence comes from Pinus taeda, assembly GCA_000404065.3. NCBI lineage: Eukaryota > Viridiplantae > Streptophyta > Pinopsida > Pinales > Pinaceae > Pinus > Pinus taeda. Next base: position 41,836 of record APFE030916719.1, on the reverse strand, counting down.
ATTGATAGAAAACCCTAACCATAAATGTATTGATGAAACCCTATGTATATGATGCTCTAGCATAAACCCTAGTAGACCAACGTGGCTCTCCAAGAATAAATAAATGCAATTTGTGGCATGGAGAAAGCCCTAAATATTGATACCCTAATATTCCCTAGATTAAAAATATATATGATGAACCCCTATAAATATATGTTAATACGACCCTTCAAGAAATTTGATGAAGGAATCTGAATTAGAAATGATTTATATAAGAGCATACTCATCGTGTGTTGAAGATGATTGAAGAACCATTGAGTTAAAAATAATTCGTGAAGAAAGTTAGCCTCTGCTTTCATGGCTTCTACAACGAATTATTTGGTAAAGTTAAGAAACTCCATTATGAAGAAATCCAAAGCTAAATACATAGAAGCAAGAGGTATCAAGTCGGCCTTCATAAATACTAAATTGATTTAAATAAATATTAAACCAAAATTGTGAACTAGTCAACTCAATAGTTCTGGTCGGATCTCCTCAAAGGGATGTGTCCCTTAACACATATAAAGAAGTATAAATATATAACTCGTCTCCCCTTTTCAAAATTTGGTTAATGAAGAAAAACTTGAATCTATGATATAACAGGAGAAAGTAAGAAAGGATATGGGATATTATTGAAAAGGATAGTTTGGATCAACGCTTGTGAATATTTGTAAAAGAATTTTCATTTCATTTTTTTATATATATATTTATTACTAGTGGGAATTTCTCTAAAGTAATACACCAACTATTGGTGCAAATAAAAAATCTTGAAAAAAAAGAAGAAGAAGAGAAGCCTTACCTTAGACCTGTGAGATCATGTTCGCAGACTTAAGAGGTCACCTAATTTAGACTTGTGAAAGCATATTTTTCAGACTTAAGAAGACATTTCCTCGAACCTGAAGAGTCGCCTGAAAAAATGATTTTTTTGCAGACCTGTCTTTGATTTGAATACCTTAGATCTGATCTTGGAGACCCTCATTGAAGATAGTTGCATCTTGTCTAGATGCATAGTCTTGGGATTACTTCACATTGATTCTCTTTGGTAGCATTTTTATTTTATCTTTAGACCTATGAACTTGTGAATATTTTCAGATCTGTAGTGATCTCTGTTTCAACCCTGTAGCTACATTTTTTGCTCTATGTGACACTTATTATAGGCTTGGAACTCAACCTTATGAAAGAACTTCGACCCAATGCTTGGATTCTTCCATTACAGACCTATAACAAGGAAGATATCTCACATTTTTTCATATCTATGAAGATGCATTCTTGAAAAACAAATTTGGAACTGCAGTGACAGTTACAGTGAAGTCTTTCTTGGAGTATAACTACAATTAATGTTATTTTAGATCCTAATTGGTGGTGAAACTCTTTGAAAAATATAGATCAAAGACCTCCTAAAGAGCTGTATGGGAGACACTATTTGACTGTTGCAGAAGTACCTTAAAAGATTTGATTGGAGGCTTTATTACTTAGTTTTTGGAGGCACCTTGATTCATTGAGAAACCTTACATAACAATAATAAACCTTGGGAGTTGAAAGATTTTTGTGTCTTGGAGCTAAAAACAAAGTATTTCTACTTGTGAACATAAGTTGTTTGAGGAGTTTGAAGACTCGTCTTTGTTAAATTGGTGGAACATACCTAAATTGTAGTAGCATTGTTGAAGTGCTTATGGAGTAACCCTAAAGAAGATTCCTTGAGCAGATGAAGAGCTTTGCAGATACCTTTGATTCACATTGAAGTTGACTTTTGTAGCATACATAAAGAAGATCCATTTTTGTAGTGATTGAAGACTTTTGGTTGAATATATTCTTGTAAATAGTGTGAAGATGATGTTCATAACTCATTGAAGATGTTTTGAAAGTTTTGTGAAATTGCTAAGTTTTCTTGAAGTAGTGGGTTGGAGCCTAAAAAAAAATCAGGTTGGAGCTTGTATTGCAGTGAGGATTAGAGTCCTTGGGAATATTAAGTTAGAGCTTGGTTGAGCACAAGGTTGGATCCTTGGATCAGGTCAAAGCCTGAGAGGATTGGAATCCTCGAATAGACCAAGTTGGATCTTGGTGGCACAACGCGGGTTGGAGCCTGATGAATTGAAGACTCGAGTTTTCATCTAGGGTTGGAGCCCTGATGGACATAGGTGTGATTGTATTGATTGGAATTTGTATTATTGTAAAAGAGGATTGGAGTCCTCGTTTTTTCTGATTAATAAAATTATTTACTTATTATTCATTTTGTGTTTTTTTAAGTGATTTTCACTGGAATAAAAGTAACTATTGTAAAAGAAATATTGATTGACCCCCCTCTCAGTATTTCCAACACTGATATGACAAATAAATTATCTTGAGGTTGTATAAACCTTGCTTAACTAGAATATCAACTAGAAAAATATATTCTAAAAGACATACATTTAGCTAACTGGTTATTGACATGTAAAATTTCAAAACTAAAGACATAATTGTTGGACGATTTATTTTGTTGAAAAAGAGACGACATACATCAAGCCAAACTTAACTGAGAATGGTTGTTCCTGGTGAGCAATTACTAGTAGAAGATGGCTGTGACTTATTGTGACAATGAGCGTTGTAATCCATACACAACCATGACCCTTGGCACCTTGACCATGTTTGATCCCTTGAGCACGTTGACTATGAGCAGAGTGTCCATGAGCATTGTAGCCATGAGAATCGTGACCACGACCTCCTCGAACACCTCAAGCACTATAGCCATGAGCATCACGACAATTACTCCATCCAAAGGCAATTTGGGAACAAACACTACAACCATGACATCAACGACCCACCTCATGGTTATGCTTTTGACCAGGGTTGGAAATTGGATTTATCTTTACCCATCTTATATATACATTTTTTTTACGTTCTGGGTCCTTATGCTTCATGTCAAGAAACATTATGTTTAAAAATTTTCCCTTCAGGAGTTATGTTCTCATAATAAATTAACCCTTCACCAATAAAGGCTCGATTAAAAAATTACCTTTTCATAACATAATTATGTTAAAAATTGTCACATATTTATCATAAGGAACAAAACAAAATGACCATAACACACAAATGACTTGTTAAATCTTGTATTTTGATTTGAAATTGTAAGGAACACTCAGAATAAAATCTTTGGAACCTAAAATCAAATGTCTTTGACTAGACATGCCATAGCATTTGTATATAGGAGATATGACTAAGGAGATTTATGGGACATATAAGATGACCAACATGGTAAAACTATTGAATGTTATCAATAAAAACTGAAAAGTAGATTAATTAATATGGTTTATGTTATGATTTACGTAATCTAATATATATTATTATATCTAAAGATAAAGTATACATTTTACCATATTTATTTTAGCATGTTTTGGGTCATGAGATCTACTTTAATATTAACAAGATTGAATGCATAGTATTTGAACCTTTTAAAGATTAAAAGACTAAACTTATAATAAATGGTTATTGTGGATATTTTAACATCATGTTATAGGATTATGTTATGATTTCCTCCATTATTACATTCTTAGAGAGCAAACACTTATAAGTATTAAATGTGATAAAACCATGCTCTCATCGAGTCCTTCCTTCTATTTATCACCAAAATTTAGTAATATAAATATAATATATATATATATATATATATATATAACAACAAAGTAAATGTGTATGAAAGTAACATTAGATAAAATCATAACAAACTCGCTCTAAAATGGCTCCATATAGTATCTAACTAGTTTATTTTTTAGGAAAAAGAATTTCATTGAAAATTGAAAAATATATGGCACCTTAAAAGGGCACAAGAACATACCACCAACGTCTAGTTTTCATATCCATCCAATAAGAGGAATACATTTGAAAACAAATTATTAATTGATACATATACATAGTATTTAAAATGATGGTTTACTTTGAAATCCAGCGACACCAAACTAATGCCACAACTTACAAGTTTCTAAATTCCATTGCTCCATTGATAATGAAAGCAACGAAATGCCTCAAGTTGCATGGAAGCTATGCATTAAAGCAAAACAAATAGGGGGATTGGATATATGTGCAAAATAATCTCCCTCTATTTAAATGCATCTTGAGAAGCATAAAGGTAGAGAAGTTATGTCATAGTAGCAAAATGATCCAACCTAAACGCATCACATCTTTTACTGCATTGTTCAAAAGGTTTGTAATATGTGGCCATTTTTCAACCTTGATGGAATTTTTTATGTGCCATCAATCTATAACAACAACACATGAATAATATTTCAAATGATATCTTCAATTTCTTCTTATGGCAACCATCATCCATGTAACTATTAATGCATGTATTCCACATCCCATCAATATAGAAAGAACATTAAAATTCCATATCATAAATATAAATATAGTAGAGGAAAACAAAAGTCAAAAGAATTATGTGTAAATGAACTTTGTGCAAAGTAAAAAAACATGTAACTCAATAATTCTCACATGTGAAAAGGTATTTTTTCCTTTGCACCTTGCCAAATCTCATAAACTCGTTCCCATTCCACCTCTGTTGTGTTAGGACCTATTAATGATATGTGCATCAATGCATCAAGTATGTTAATTGATAGTCTTGTTCTCCTTATATCTTTGATTATATTTTTCTTAGAGAACCCTCGTTCACATGCAACAATGCTTGCCGGTATGACAAGCACTGCTAGCCATAATTCTAACATATTTGGATACCTAGAATTCCAATCTTCTATTTGAGAAAATACTTTACATGCATCTTTCATTGAGAATATTTCTACATTCAAATAAACCACATCAATAAATTGATATAATTCTCTTTTACAAGCTGCAATATCAAACATTGGTACATTTTCACCTCCATTACATGTTTTATGCTGCAAATGTGAAACAAGTATTTCAAGACAATACTTTGCATTATTTTCTCTCACATAAATATCTAATGGATAATGATGGACTAAACAACCTTGCTGTGTTAAAAATATGAAGATCTAGAAATCTTGAATTGAAACTCTCAATCAATCCCTAGACATAATTTCTTGTAAGTTGTATGAAACTCTAGAGGGAGCCATCAATGCATGATTCCATTGGTTGTGACAATTGTTCATCATGGATTGGAATATACACCAAATCATGTCTATGGGTAGTCCCCTCTTTGTCAACATTTTCAAGGAAACCATCTTTAGAGTCTTTCAAAAATTTAGTAAGATGTACAACACCTTCTGCAAAAGAATCCGATCTACAAAAATATATTTTAAGAGTATTTAATGCATGGTCAATAGCTATTCCAAGCGATGTGACATCCACATTATCTTCTTGAAATGTTTTGTTTAGATTATTCATCTCCTTCAAAACATCAACAAGTATATTCAAACAAAATTGAACTAAAAAAATTCTTACTTTATGATACCATGAATTCTTTCTTTCTTTCTTCCATAAACTCAAAATAGTAAGCATCAATGTAACTAGTCTTTCAACCACTTGACCCCTATAGAGCCATCTAATCCCATGGATTTGAACAACCTGCAAGGATTTTAATTCCATTATCTCTAATAAATAAATGAGTTCATTATTTCTCTTTGCCAAATTTTCAACCCATGAGTATACCTTCTTTGTTATTTTCTCAACATACAAAAACTCTGGTATCTTCTCTGAATCATATGATCCTACAAGTCCTTCATGATGTGCAATGCAATGAGTACCGATAAGATTTGGTAGATCATTTTTTGGAAATGTGACAAATCCATTTTCACATCCAACCATAGATGACGCACCATCAGTCGAAACTCCTGTTAGTTTCTCATTTTTCAACTTCCTTGATTCCTTTAAATTAATGATGGTATCATATATAGTCTTTCCTTTTCCATTAGGAACAGTAATCATTCTCATAAATTGTGACACTGGAGGGCCCAAATATTTTAATTCTATATATGTAGAATACAAAACAAGGTGTTGTTCCAAACCATTGTTTATACTTTCATCTAACATTATAGAGAAAAATGGATTATCGAACATTTTTCTATCTTGCACCTCTTCAAGGTAATCTAATGTAGAGTGAATAAATTCAGTGGTTTCTTTTCTATTTATGTAGGAAGAATACTCCACTTGAGAAGGCATATTAGGCATCTATAGATGCATTTGAAGGTGAAAAAGATCTTCATAAGTAGCAATTGAAATATATCTATATGTAATAAAATATGCTAAATTAATGATGGTTATGACCCTTTCCTTATTAGCCTCACTTATAGCCACTATGTATTTTGTAATGGGCTTTGCCAACCTTTTAGTTTCATACAACTTTCATTGAGCTGATGTTTGATAAATAACATATTTTCCATGAGTTGTCACAACATCATATTGAATGGTATTACATCCATTTCCAATACCACATGGACCTTGAGCATTATATTCCTCACAATTTTTTCACTTCATATGAGTCTCATCATTTTCAACATTGATACTATTGTCCACTCTTCTCAAAATTCTCGTTTTGAGAAGGTCTTCCTCCTCGAACTACTAGATCCATCATTCTTTCCTTCCTTTTCATGGCTCAGAATTTCTAGATCAAAACTCTTCATCCATATCTTCATTAGTGTCGTCATTCAAATAGGTATATATGGAATATCATTAACATTAGAAGTTTTTGATGTTTTGGAATATCCATAAAATTTGTTTATAGTTGATTGACCGTTCCTTTTTGGAGGCATTTATATTGAAATAATTTACCTACATGCAAAACAATTACAATAAATTAATAATTTATAAAACTTACAAAAAAATTAATGCATGTAGCTTAAAAGATATTATCTATAAATAGACAATAATTATGAAGAAAAATTCAGTTTAGATTTAAGAAATAAATCATAGCTCTCCATAAAAAACAAAAAAAAAAACAAAAAACAAAAAAAACAAAAACAAAACTAATTTAATGTTTCAGTAAACTCTAAAATAATATTTTGAGGTTTAAATTGTCTTTAAGCTTTCAACAACATACAAAAAAATACAAATATAGACTTTCATTAGCTAAGTTTAAACCATACTTAAATCATAACGATGGAATAAAGAGCGAAGGATTGGTAGTCATTACATAAGTAAAGATCCATTTTAATAAGGTGTTATTAATATAAAATAGCACCCTCAAATGCGTCAGTGATCACCCTTAGATGATGAATAATATTTATTCCATATGATTTTATATGATAATGTGTTGATTGTTTAGTTCTACATTGTTAATTTTAGGATAGCAATGGTATGTTCTATACTTAGAGAAATTTTACTTCAATTTATTTATCATCCCAATATCAAAATCTAGATTAGAAATCACATCAACATGATAGTAAAATGTAGATAGAACATAAACAATAACAGTAGAAGACTAGTCAATACAAGAGGACACAAGATATGGCACTAGCCAGGGACAAACCCCAACGTGGGGAAACCCTTAATCAATTCTTCTTATAATTATTCAAAATTTTAGTAGAGAGAGAGAAAGTACAGTGTATAATATTCACTTGTCCAATTATAGTGAAAATATGATCAATCAAGAAACAGAAACAGAGTGCCCTAACCAAAAAGTCAACGTTGGTCAACAAGGAAGTTTCTTCCGCAATTCAGCTCAGTCATACCCAGTCAACTTTGGCGTCCAACATCAAGTCTAATCAGCCCAAAAAAATCTGAAAAACGTCTAGTTAAAACTGGTCAACAAAAGTCAACGCTGCAGTCAGCCCTAGTACAATCAACGCTGGTTAAATAAAAAGTCATATTGCCTCGATTTTTGTGCCAAAAACTGCGGCTTGTTAAGAACAAATTTCTCCACCCAAAGACGCACCAAAACATGTCAACTCTCGGTCAATGCAAGTCAAAACAACTTCTATAATTTTCGGTCAAATCTGGTCAACGACTAGAACAAAAAAACCCTTCCTTTCCTTCAGACGTGTGGAGAGCAGCTTTTGATTTTCGTACCCAATCAATCAAGGAAAGAGAATATGTGAGAGAGTGAAGTGTGTTCAAATGAGGAGGAGGCATCATGTATTTATAGGAAAGCGTTGAGGGTGAATAGACGTGACTGTTGGGCTTCTGAGCCTACATGAGTTTGTTGGTCGACCTTGACAATTTTTCCATAATAAAAATAAATTCATAATTTCATTTGTACATGTCAGAATGAGATGATCTTTAGATCAATCCTATACCTCTCGGAGAGAGGAATCCAAGAAAAATATGAGTTGTCTAATGTGAAGTTTGGCCCTAGTTGTCAAATTTAACACTCCCTCTCAACAAGGGGGAAATTCACCTGCCAAACTGTCTGACAACCTGTAACATCATTGTCTCTTCTCTTCTCTACTATGAAGAAAAAAGAAATGATCGAGAATGTATCATACCATTACCCAATGACTTGAAGTCAGTCTCCAATAATAGAGAGTGTGTCATACCACTCTTAACCGACTTGAAGTCAGCTTCCATTGATCCTAGATCAATTTCAACAACCTATCATAAGGAGAATGGTAGTACACGATGCATCCATCGATAGTAGTATGGTCCCTATCCTCATTTCCCTACTCATTGGCTAGATCAGAGGTACTTCCCATGAGTCCCAGACTGCATGGGTAGGATGTGCAGGTAGGAGAAGGTGAACCACTCATCTTTCTCATATGCCATAAGAGAAGGCGAACCACTCATCCTATGCATATGCCACCATATGGTATCATAGGGGAATGTGAACCACTCACCCTGTACATCGTGCACCATTAGGGGAAGGTGAACCACTCACCCTATGGTTGCTTATCACTCCAAGAAGTAAGTCAAGCCCCCCAAAGCTCCCAGAGCTCAACATCCACCTCATACGGGACCCTCATAAGAGGGTCTCTCCATGACTCCAAGTTGTTCACTGAAGGTTATGAATTTTACCTTCCCCAGGGGCTTCGTAAGAATATTGGTGACCTGATCATTATTCCCAATGTGTTGGAGCCTTATTGCTCCCCATTGTACCATATCCGTGATAAAGTGGTACCTGATATCAATGTACTTGGAGTGGTCATGAAACACAGGATTCTCTGAAAGACGAATCCCACTCTAGTTGTCATAGAAGATCACGGTAGTATCTAGCACATGTCCAAATAGCTCACTAAATATACTCCTCAACCAAATAATTTCACAGGAGGCCAAACTAGTAGAAATGTATTCATCCTCAGTGGTGCTCAAGGAAACTGACTTCTGCTTCCTACTCATCCATGATATCGAAGTAGAAACTAGAGAGAAGAAACATCTAGATGTACGTTTACGATCCACCACAATGCCAACCCTGTCTGCATCAGAGTAACCATGGAGCCTCACATTACCGACAATGTATCTCAGTCCATAAGTGATTGTGCCCCAAATATATCTCAAGAGATTCTTGGCAGTAATCCAATGTATGTGATGATGCTCGACCATAAATTGGCTCAATGTATTCACTGCAAAACATATTTCAAGATGGGAGTTCACTAAGAACATAAACCCCCCCATGAGTTGACGATGCTCAAAAGGATTTCCCAAATCGAGCCCAACAACACTTCCGCATAACTTCTTGAATTTAAGTTCCATAAGAGTAGTCACATATTTGCAACCTACCATCCCAAATCTTTCGAGTATATTCACAATATATTTTCCTTTGGAAAGGAAAATATCCCCTGGCTTTTTCCAGGCTTCCAACCCTAGGAAGTAATGCATCCGTCCTAGGTCCTCATCTCAAATTTAGAATACAACTCCCTCTTACATTAATGAATAAGAGGGTCCGCACCTGTCAGAAAGAGATTGTCCACATAGAGTACCAATATGATAAGTCTATCATTCTCAACCTTAAAGTAAAGGTTTGGATTAGCTTCACTTCTTGTAAATCCCAACTTCATTAGATAGCTATCGATCCTCTCATACCAAGCCTGGGGTGCTTACTTCAACCTATAGAGGGATTTGTTCAACCTACATACATGTGATTGATGATATTGAACTTTAAACCCCACAGGTTGTTCTACATAAACTTCCTCCTTAAGTGAACCATGCAAGAAGGAAGTATTGACATCCATCTAATGAATATTCCATCCTTGCGAGGCAAAAAGGGCTATAATTGAATGGATGGTGGTGTAGTAGGTAACTGGTGCAAATATCTCATCATAATCTACACCTTCCTTTTGAGAGAATCCTTGAGCAACGAATCTGACCTTGAACTTTTCAGCACTACCATCAACTCCATGCTTGATCTTGAAGAGCCATTTCGAGGTGACAACAAATTTTTCCTTGGATCTAGAAAACAACATCCATAGATCATTCTTCATAATTGAGCCATACTCTGGATTCATTGCATCCTTCCAAACTTGGTGTTTGGCAGCTTCTTCGAATGTGAAAGGCTAAGATTGAACAATGGTGCTCATAGCAGTTAAGTACCCTTGGTACCTATTAGGCTTCTTGCTTTCACGAAATGTCCCCCTCGGTTCAACATGTCTCTTGACATCTTCAAGATTCTCCCTAAGCCATGAGGGTCTCCTTTCCGAGGAGGATGGCTCATGAGGGGGTGGATTAATGGGATCCATTGTTCCTTCAACATCAAGCATCTGATCATCTTGTGGTTCTCCCTACTTTCTGCAATTTTCTTATTTTTCCTTCCTTGGAAGAGGAAGGTTAATAATCTTCCCAAGGGAAAAATCCTCATTGAAAGTGACATCATGACTTATCTCCACTTCTCTTTGACCAAGCACATAGATTCTATATGCATTAGAAGTTTCATTGTAGCCCACAAATGTTCCTTTCTTCCCAGAAGCATCCAATTTCCTTGTCTTTTATTTTGGCACATGAAAATATACGCGGCTACCAAAAATTATAAAGTGAGAAACATCGGGTTTATTACCAGTGAAAACTTCTTCAGGCATTTTGGAATCCAATGCTTGATGAGGGAATATATTTTGAACATACATGTTGGTGTTTGCAGCTTCGACCCATAAGAACTTCGAAAGGCTTTGATCATGAAGCATGGCACACGTGGCTTCTACGATAGAACGGTTCTTCCTTTCAACACACCATTTTTCTTAGGAGTATATGCAGTAGTAATCTCCCTCTTAATGCCAACTTCTCTACAATAAACTTTGAACTCATTTGATTCATATTCGGTTCCATTATCAGTCCTCAATATTTGGATCTTCTTCCTGGTTTGGATTTCGACCAAATATTTGAAAGAAAGAAACCATGAGAATACTTCATCCTTCTTCTTCAAGAAATATATCCAAGTATTTTGAGAGAAATCATCTATAAATGTTGCATAATATAAGTATCCTCCCAATGAGTTCACTAACATTGCCCCAGATAGATCAGAATGAATCAATTTCAATATGCCAGTAGTCTTGATATCACTTGAGGGGAATGGTCCCCTTGTATATTTTCTTTTGAAACACCCCTGACAAACACCTTCACGTTCTACTTTAAATTCGGGCATACCTGTCACCATCTTCCTTGTATCAGGTAGAGCCTTATAATGTATATGAGAAAACCTTAGGAGCCATAATTCAGATTGAAATGATGTGTCGCAAAACATAGCTTAATATAGGTTATCAACCTTGAAGCTAAGTGTAAATTCATCTTTAAAATTTTTATTCCACACACATACCTCTCCATCGATGAATGCCATCTTAAATCCTTTGTCCTCCATCGTTGATATAGATACTAGTTCTTCTTTAGATCAGGTACATATAATACTTCTTGGAGATGAATGGTGTTACCCTGATTCAATTGAAGCGTAACATTCCGAGCTTCCTTCATGAGATAGGTGGCATTGTCTCCAAGGATAATTTCTGAATTTGTATCCCTTTCAATCAGATTTGAAAGATCTCCCTTATACCCAGTGAAGTTCCTTGAGGCACCACTATCAATCAACCAATTTCCCAAAGTATCCGGAGGAGATGCAGTAGAAAGGGAAGATATAAGATAGAATTCTTTTTCCTTGTTATCAATAACATTAGATTCATCATACCCAGTGTTTCTTGATCTCTTGGGAGGGCGACCATTTCCTTGATGAGAAGCGGAAGCATTCCTTTTTTCTTGGTTGTTGAATCTTTCATTCCTTTGATTGTAGTTGCCCCTGAAATTTTTGTTGTTGTGGTTGTCATCATCATGAGGTCTATCCATTCTATTAGGACACTCACTGGCATAGTGACCAAACTTGTTGCAAATGAAGCATCTTCCCTTCCTTCCATTTTTGAAACCCGGCCTTTCTTGATATTTCTTCTTTGAACCTGCATTGTTCTTCTTTTTAGCATGAGCAGAGAATGCAATAGGATCATTCCTATTTGAAGGCATATCTACTTCCATCATCCTTTTTTCTTCTTGACAGCATCTAGTCAGCAATTATTCAAAACCAGGAATCCTGTTGTTATTAAGAATACTAGTGTTGAACACCTGCCATTCATGAGCGAGTCCTCCAAGGGAAATGAGGGTAATCTCCCTATCAGCAATAGCTTCTCCAATTGAAAGAAGATCATTTTTTATCTTCGTAATCCTCATGAAGTAGGATTGAATATCTTAATTTCTTCCTTTCTTTATATCCTTTAGCTTGTTCTTGAGAAAAATAATTTGATTTGCATTGCTATATTTTAACATGCCAACCAACTTGTCATATATCTCCTTTGAAGTGTTCAAATGGAAATGTAAGCAACTAAATTCTTATGAATAGAATCCCCGATGATCTTCTTGGATTGACTTCACCCTTCTTGTATTTGGTTTTGGTAGTATCCGGTGCATTAGAAGGAGGTTCCAAAATCTTTCCCTGCACATAATCCATCACATTTTTCTCTTCCAATGTCAAATCAAGAGACATCTTCCATGCATGATAATCAGACTTATCATGAAGCTTATCATCAAACTTGACGTATGTGAAAGTCATTGAATCTTGTCTTTGACCAGTGATGTCTCTTCTCACTCTTGCTTGGGCTTTGTCTTCCCCTCAACTCTGATTCCATGTTAAGTTTAGGATAACGATGGTATGTTCTATGCTTAGACCAATTTTACTTAAATTTCTTTATTAGCCCAATATCAATATTCGGTGTAGCAATCACATCAACATGATAATAAAATGCAGATAGAACATAAACAATAACATTAGAAGACTAGTGAAGACAAGAGGACACAAGATATGGCACAAGCTAGGGACAAACACCAATGTGGGGAAACCCTTGATCAATTCTTCTTATAATTCTCCAAAATTTCAACAAAGAGGGAAAGTAAAATGTATAATATTCACTTGTCTAATTACAGTGAAAATCTGATTAGTCAAACAACAGAAATATAAAACCCTAACCAAAAAGTCGACTTTGGTCAACAGGTCAGATTTCTTCCTCAATTCAGCTCGGTCATACCCAATCAACTTCGGCCTCCAACAACATGTCTAATTAGCCCAAAATAGTCTAAAAAGGTCCAGTCAAAACTAGACAACACAAGTCAGTGGTAGTATAGTCAACACTGGTCAAACATGAGGTTAAATTGCGTCACTTTTCATGCCCATAACTGTGGCCTGCTAAGAAAAAATTCCTCCACCCAAAAGTGCACCAAAACAGGTCAATGCAAGTCAAAATAGCTTTTTCAATTTTCAGTCAAATCTGGTCAACAACTAGAACAAAAAAACCCTTCCTTTCCTTCGCACATGTGGAGAGCAGCATCTGATTTTCATACCGAATTAATGAAGGAGAGAGAATATGTGAGAGAGTGAAGTGTGTCAATGAGGAGGAGGCATCATGTATTTATAGGCAAACATTGAGAATGAATAAATGTGACTGTTGGGCTTCTGAGCCTACATGAGTTTACTAGTCGACATTGACAATTCGTCCATAATAAAAATAAATTCATAATTTCATTTGTACATGTCAGAATGGGATGATCTTTAGATCAATCCTACACCTATCGGGGAGAGGAATCTATGAAAAATATGAGTTGCCTCATATGAGTTGTCCAATGTGAAGTTTGGCCCTAGTTGCCAAATTTAACATGCATATAACATTATATATCTTAAGGTGAGGTTATGGTCGTATTTTAACCAAAGAGGTGTAGTTTAGTTGTAGTAAGTGAAGGTTGTTCAAGCTACTACCATCAAGGTGGGGAAATGCCACATGATCAAAGATGATAAAAAGAAAAATTTCAAGCAAGACTCTTAGGTTTGTGACATAAGATCTCACCTTAAACACATTTCTAAGACTTACTAAGTAATTTTTTAGATGATAATAACAATTCTATTCTATAAATAATCCTTGAATATATATTCAATCCTTTATTATTATAACATTCCTCAAAAAACATATACATATTCTACATGCATACTAACATATCAATCATCTATATAAACCATAGTGGGAAGAAGATCCATAATAAAGGGCCTTATGTGATTCCATTATAGAAAAACTAACAAATACATTATCTCTCTTACAACATACCATTAGGTTTCCCATACAACAAAAGAATCTACAACAACTCAAGACAATCTAGAACTATCAACTAATAATTATTTAATCAACCCCTTTTCCCTAAAATTTGAAGGTCTTGTATAATTTTTTTATCCATCTACATCTTTAACCATATAAAAAACCCTAACTTGAATAACATATATGGCTTGCCATCATTATCATGTATTGCAGAGTTGAGCAAGCATACCGACCCATTGTGTCTGATGATGCCTATGACATTTGAGGAATTAAGTATGTGTACCAATGCATTAGAGTGAGTAGATGATTGGCCAAGTGACCGGTAGATCCACTAGTTGGAATCATTGGGATGGAGGTTTTCTTGGATTTGCACCTTTTCATGGAGGAATCATCCACATCTTTATTGAGATTATGGAGAACATGGAAATATGTTATTGAAGAGAACCCTTTTGTTGCTTTCATAATTCTTTTCATATTAAGGCTTTTTAATGTTTTTTCCCTTAGAAAAGAGCCCTTTACCAAATGTTGAATAAGAAGGAGAGAGTCTCCCAAAACAGTTAGAGAAGTTATATGTTTTTATTTGGCTAACTGAATCCCTTGGTAAATGGCATAACCTTGACCTTGGTTGTTTGTCATGCATCCTAAGCCCCACAAATACTATGCAACTTTAACTTCGCCATAAAGTACTATAACTTAATTACAAATGGACAACGCCCTTAAGTTGTAGACCAATTGGTTTGTGTGGGGTTTAGTCATGGGAGGGGTTGAAGATAGAAGCCACATTGGGGGAATTTAACTTCCCATTATGGATGGATTAGTACTAGCCTCAGCCTAGGCTCAACCTAGTCACAAAAAAATTACAAATTGGAACCAACACATTAAAAATATTATTGAAACATGCATGTTTTTGTTATGATCATTCAAATTTCAAACATACAGATAAACACAATGCTTAAATTTAATTTTGTTATATATATGTGTGTGTGTGAAGTTTGGAATTGGTGAGTCTATATCATGGTCATGTCCAATAATAACACCCTAATGAGAATTCCTTAACAACACCATCTATCCAATACCCATGAACATTTTGTTTTATATTTTCAAATATCCCTCGTATTACATTTTTATTAAAAAAATTCATTGTGAAAGAACCATAACATATTATTCTTTAATTAATTAATTTTTAAAATTAATTAATTAAAGAAAAATATGTTTATGGTTCTTTATATATATATATATATATATGAATATCAAATTACTATATATTAATTCTTTTTTTTTTTATAGAATAACAAATTTTCTCTCCTATTAAAAATGATAAAAATGGATGTAGTTTATTTTTTTCTAAACTTAATTTATGCTTTTTTGGAAAAAAATATATTGATACAAGTGGATGTTGGTGGCCACCCACTTATCCCACTTGGACCTCCACAAATGTATCTTCCAGTTTTTCAATTTCCTTATTTGTAGCACAATTTACTATTTTTAGCAATTTTTCGTGTCCTGAACTTTCGGAGCCATTTTGAGTCCCTAAATGATGTTTTGTGGGAAAACTGGAAGCAACATGGACTGATGTTGCTCATCCCAAATTATTATTCCTCAGATAGATCTTTCTAACAAGGTATTGTGCGCATCAAATGGAGATCATATTCCAAATTTACGACCTAGGGAAGTTGATGTACCAATTTACCCAAAGTAATAATAACAACATGAGGCCTTGATTCATACACAACATGTCACTTCCACAAGTATAGTTGGACTAATAATAAATCACAAACATCAAGGGGGAAACGTCACATAATACCTCATCCATGAAGGGCTTGATGTTGTATGGAAGGCGACATTGTTGGCTCACGCGAAGATCCAATCTTTGGTGAAGCCACCTGATAGTGTACGGTTGTGGATGTGTTGTGGTCGGTAAGCCCAACTGCTTCACGACCTCTGCTGAAATGAGGTTCTTTTGGCTCCTACTGTCGACAATGAACTGTAGCAGGGAGCCCTTTACCCACATCTTGGAGTGGAAGAGGCGCTCCTCCTCCTATGGATCTTCGGGTTCCTCCTTCTGGGCCTTCGTGGTGGCAATAGTGGCATTGGGATCTGCATCGATAATCTGCTTCCCTTTGTCATTCCCCCCGTCGAGTTTTGATTTAGAGTCAGAATATGAATCTGATTTTTAAACCTTTACTCAGCCACCAATGACTGCTTGGCTCGATACTCACTTGTGTTGTGAGTGAAGCTCTTATAGAACTCACACCACTTTCCCGTGTCCTTTTTCAACTTCGTGGCACTGTTCTTTGCTTGCGACTTTGGCGGGTTGTCTTGGGCTGCCCCACGTTGGCTTTTTCCTTTATTTTGCAGTTTGGGGGCACCTTTCCCTTGCTTCAGATTCGTAGATCCAAAGTCTCGCCTCTTTTGTTTAAACTTTTGCTTGATTTTAACGGCATATCGATATGCTGTGCCGAGCAAGGGGATGTTTAGGAATTCTATTTCATCCTAGATGTACCTGTGCAGGTAGCCGTGCTATTTGAGTACGAAATGATGCTTCGAATCTTTGATACTCAACTTTGTGCGAAGGGTATGGAAAATATTGGTAAACTCTAGCACGTCTTGGTCCCTTCCCTGTCGCAGTGTGGTCCACTTTATGTATTGATCCTCATAGCTTATGATAGGGTAGTATTGCTCCTTGATGGCAGCGCGGAATGAATTCCAAGTGGGTGTGACTAAAAACATTGAGTCTGTACTTTCATCCTTCTGCTCGCAGTAGGTTTCCCACCAGTCCTTGACGTGGGGGACGACTTTGAGAAGAGCGAAAGTAATCTTTTCCCGGCCGAAAAAATCATGAACAAAAAAATACCCTTCGAGTAGATTTAACCATTTATCTACGGCGTCTGTATCTATCTAACCCTCAAATATGGGAATGTCAAAGTTAACTTGTACCTCAAAAGGTGTGGTGCTTCCAGAGTAGCTGTTGGAAGTAGATGTGTCGCCCCTGGGTAGTTGTTGAAGGATCTGGGCAAAGTTGTCCATGATCACGTTCCTTTGTCCCTCAAGGGCCTCTTCGAGCAATATTTTGGTAGGATCTCCTACCCTATCGTCCTTCTTTTCATTCGCCATGGGAGGCCATTGAGATTTGCGAGGCTGGTCTTGCAAAGGTTCACCTAGTTCACGCCCTAACTCTTTATATCCCAACCTTGTTGGGGACATACAAAGAAAGACAGAGAAAGAGTATACCACTCTGATACCACTACTCTGGAAGTATTTCTATTGGCCAAATCTTTGATAGGATGTCGAGAAGTACATTAGATCCTGCACTGCCTATGCCATTGGCAAACTGACCATCAAGAAGCAAGGCCTCTATACCCCTCTGCCTACCCCTAATCGACCTTGGGAATCTATCTCCATGAATTACATGTCAAGGCTTCCTTCTACTAAGCATGGAAATGACTGTGTTTTTGTGGTCGTCGACAGGTTCTCGAAGATGGTCATTACGGAAGCTTGCAAGAAGAATATCACAGCAGAAGCTACTGCTAAACTCTTCTTTGAACGAGTCTGGGTACACTTTGGGATCCCACATTCTATCATCTCAGATCGGGACAGCAGGTTTCTTAGTACATTTTGGTCCAGCCTCTGGTCAATGCTGGACACCAAACTCACTAAGTCCATAGCCTTCCATCCCCAAACTGATGGCTAGACAGAGGTTGTCAACAGGATGATCATACACATTTTGCGCATGTACAACTTAAAGCATCCACACACATGGGATGAGAGCCTCCACTATGTTCAGCACAGCTATAATCAGGCTCTCCACAACTCGACTGGCCACAACCCTTTTCAGGTGGGCTTGGGATTCTAGCCACTATGTCCCATTGATGTGGCCATGCCATTTGCAACTACCCAGGCATATTTGGCTCATGTTTAGTCTGAAATAGATAACGGAAACAACTTCATTGAGCACATCCAACATATCCACCAGCAGGTCCACGACATTCTGGAGAAATCAAATGCCAAATACAAGCAGCGACATGATCAACATCGAGTGCCACACAAGTTTTAGGTGGGCAACAAGGTCTGGTTGCATTTGCAAAAGGAACGCCTTATTGAAGCCTATAGGAAACTTAGACCACTCTCATATGGTCCTTACACCATTACCAAGGTTTTGGGAAACAATTCATTTGAGCTCAGCATTCCCCCATTCCTTGGAATGCACCCAGTGTTCAATGTGGACCGACTTTGGCCATACTTTCTGCCATTACTAGACACATCCGACATTGCAGAACAATTCACACCAACAAAGTTAAATCCAGATTGCATGGAACAAGATGCAACTAATAGGATCATGGACACGTAGATCAAGAACACTTGCCAGCAGCAAATCCAACTGTATTGAGTTGTCAAAGCAGGCCAATTCCTTCACCAGGGCAAGTGGTTCACCAAGGACCAAGTTCAGCCGAAGTTTCCTCATCTCATGGAGGAACTCAACACAATGGGAACCATTGCTTCTTAAGGGGGAAGGAATGATCCAGGTGGATGTTGGTGGCCACCCACCTATCCCACTTGGGTCTCCACAATTGTCTCTTTCATTTTTTCAATTTCCTTATTTATAGCACAATTTACTATTTTTAGCAGTGTTTTGGGTCCTAAACTTCCGAAGCCGTTTTGAGGCCTTAAACGACATTTTTTGGGAAAACTAGGAGCAACATGGGACAATGGACATATATAGTATTAGTCCTCACGTAGATCTTTCTAACGAGGTATTATGCGCGTCAAATGGAGATCGTATGCAAAAGTTACGACCTCGGGAAGTTGATGTACCAATTTACCCAAAACAGGGCCCATAGTTTGGCGCTTCATATTCTAGGGTTAGGTTTTTGGATGTTTAGGGTTTTCTATTGTTTCTCAACAACAAATAGGCCTTCAAGCCTCATTGTAAGACAGTTCAGAGGCATGTAGCCACCACATCTCTTCTCAGAGATAAGCTACATCGTCAAAGCTAATTTATTTCCATTTCTGTTTGTAAACATATTTCAGTTACAGTAATAAAATGAAATATTATTTCTGTTGCATCTCTGTATAAAAAGTTATATCTGTAATTTGTTGTCTTCCTATTTAAATCCGGAT
>APFE030916719.1:0-20147 GCA_000404065.3 Pinus taeda | reverse complement strand
AATAAATAGATAACTTTTTTTGCGAGAACACAAGCAAATTACGAGGAGGAATTGTAGCTAAGTGTTTGAGTTAGGGCTTGGCGTTGGTAACCATGTCGGGTCATGGAGGAGGGAGTTCTGCTCCCTCCTATAGTCAAATAACTGCGAACAGAAACAAGGAAACTGATCTGCATCGCTTCAAGAAACCAACAAAGGTGATAACTGAGGATACTAACACAGGAAATACCGAACCTCATAAACAGAGAGCGAATCATGAGGAAGATAGCAGGCAGAAGAGAAAAGAGGGCAATATTCGGAAATTTGCACCTCTGAGGGCGACAGGTGTCTGTAAACGCAAGTTGATCATTACTCCTCGGGTCGTTTTAAGTGACCCAACTCTACAAGTACAGAGAGATCACATGACGGAACACGCGATCATATGAAAGTTTATGGGGATGGCCAATGGAGAAGGCCTTACAGGCATGGATAAAGAACCACTAGAAACCTAAGGGGGAAATAAACCTTCACCTTGGTTCCAAGGGTTTCTTTACGGTGGTGTTCACAAGCTTAGAAAATAAAGACAGAGTGTTTGAGGGAGGACCCTATTTCTACGTTGCTACAGGCCTTTACATGCGACCATGGGTGATGAACTTTGTCCCAGAAGGAGAAACGTTCACCTCAGTAGCGGTATGGATACGAATTTACTCCCTTCCTTTATATTATTGGCTGTCGAAGTCTTTAAAGGCTATCGGCAATCAACTAGGGCATTTTATAAAGATATCAGATGCGACATTAAGAGGAAAATACGCTTCCTTCGCTCGGATCTATGTGGAAATGGAACTATCTTGCGCACTCCCAAACGAGATCATTTTAGAAGTCTATGATGAAGAATGGGTGTAGACGATGGATTATGAGCATGTCCCATTTAGATGTTGTAAGTGCCATGAACAGGGGCACCTTTACAAAGATCGCCCATTCAATAAACTGGAAAGCAACCAAAAAAACCACCACAAGTAAAGATCCCGAGGGTTTAACCAATGTGGGGGGTAAGGGGAAAGGAGGAAAGAGGAACCTAAAGAAAATCAACGAGGATGGACAACTAAGCCACAATGGTTTCAAAATCTTAGAAGAAGATATAGGAAACAATGGGGAAAACCAAAAATCGGAAACTAAAACCAATGAGAAGGATAGGGATACTAGAATGGAGGACATAGCAGAGAATAGCCAGCAATAGGATGATCCACCGAGCATTGTGGAGCTCAGCAGGGACCATGAGATGACCCCAAGTGCGGCAGGAATGGAGGATTATGAACTACAGGAGATTCTTGAGGAGGAAAACTTGGATCTGGAAAAGTTTTTGAAGCAGGGTATTACCAAAGGAGTTGACTCCGTGCCAAAAGAGGAGTTTGACAGGGTTCAACATCTCTTCCTATGGTGATCACAGTCGAAGAGTTATGGGGTCAAAAGAAACCATGACAGCCACGGAAATAGAGGGATGAAGACAATGGAGGAAATACAGGGGCACTCTTCCAAGAACCCGGGTAGGAAAAGAAGAAGGAAAAGACAAAATGAGTTGCTGATAGAATGTGGAAAACTCATGATCAACTCAGGTAAGATGAAAGATCTCACAAGTTACTCTTTTATAAACCTATCTTAATGAATTTTACAACATGGAATATTATGGGCCTAGGAAGAAAAAGGAAACAAAGAAATTTCATCAATAGAATAAAAGAAGAAAAATCGGACATGGTTTTCATTTAGGAAACAAAGTTCTCAACGGATAAAATCTAAGAAATCCATAGCAAATGGTTAAGCAGGTATGAGTATCTAGAGGTTAAGGCAGACAGCTCAGTAGGAGGGTTTTTGACACTTTGGGATCCCCAAAAACTTGGAATATTGGATGAGGAAGCATCCAAGAACTATCTTTCGCTAGTAGTACAACATGTGGGTGATAAGGAAATTTACATGATCATAAATGTCTATGGACCTCAAAAACTAGAAGACAAACTCAAGCTTCTCACTTCCCTTGAGGAGCTAAGGGAGAGACATCCTGGCATACCCTAGATTCTGGCATGATATTTCAATATGATCAAGTCTCTTACAGAGAAAAAAGGTGGCATCAGAACACTAAGTAGAGACTCCACTGCCTTCTAGAACTTTATAAATAACATGAGATTAGTGGATGTTGAAACATTAAATGGCACTTTCACTTGGAACAATAAGAGAGGAGGGGCTTCTCAAGTTGCCTCTAAACTAGATATATTCTTGATCTCAGAGGACATATTTCTCACGAGCCCTGACTGTCAGCTTTTATTCTTCCATTTGGAGGTTCAGACCACTGGCGTGTCCATCTTGAAGCCACTTTTATTGGTAAACTGAGGAATAGACCTTTTAGGTTTTAAAATATCTGTCTCTCTCACCCTAACTTCACCAACAACATTGAGAAATGGTGGATGGAAGAGTTGCCATGTCAAGGCACTAAAATGTACATGCTACAACAAAGAATTAAACACATCAAAGCCAGACTCAAACATTGGAACAAAAAACAGTTTGGAAATATTTTCAAAGCCAAAAGAGAAGTTGAAAAAAAACTTCAGGGGATTAATCAGCTTATAATCACAAATGCCTTTACCGAGGAAAGGAATACTCAAGCTGATGTTCTTCAGAAGGAATGGGATGATAGGTGCAAGCAAGAGGAGATTTTCTGGAGACAGAAATCGAGATTGCAATGGATTAAAGATGGATTAAAGAAGGGGAAAGAAACAAAAAGTTTTTTCATAAGTCAACTTTGAGTCACAGGTCACATAATAGAATTTTGAAACTCAAAGGTTCTCAAGGAAAAGAGCTCATCACCCACAAAGAAATGGAATATGTCCTAGTTCAACACTTCATTAACATTGCAAAGGATCCTCTATTAGACAGGTCACAGTTTATTAATAAATTCACAAGGTACATCCCCAAGCTGGTAATAAGGGAAGACAATCATAATCTCAATGGGCTAGTATCTGAAGATGAGGTCAGGGAAGTTATTAACGAGATGCAAAATGGGAAAGCTCTTGGCCCAGATGGTTTCAATGTGGAATTTTTCAAAGCATGCTAGAAAATAGTCAAACAAGACATCCTTAATGCAATTAAAGACTCAAGAAGATCCATATCAGTCCTGAAGGCTCTCAATGCCTCTTTCATAGCTTTTATTCTGAAACAGGAAAAAGCCATCACACGAGATAGATTCAGACCCATAGCTTTGTGTAATGTGGTGTACAAAATTATTTCCAAAGTGATCACTAACAGACTCAAGCCCCTTCTTCCAGCTCTTATCTCAGAGGAGCAAACTGGTTATGTAGAAGGAAGACAGATTCTCAGCAATATCATTCAAGCTCATGAGATGGTACACTCTTTGAAAAAAAATAAGCAAGCTGGAATGATCATACAGCTTGACCTAGCGAAAGCTTATGACAAGCTAAGCTGGTCTTACATCAGATAAATGCTAAAATTTTATGGTTTTGACCATAATTGGATCAGATGGGTCATGGCCCTTGTGTCCACGGCTAGTTTTTCAATCATGGTTAATGGATCGCCCTCAAGAACATTCATGCCTTCCAAGGGTCTAAGACAAGGAGATCCGCTCTCCCACCTTCCTCTTTGTGCTCATGATGGAAGGGCTAGGCAGAGCGATAAAAGTGGCAAGTGTTGAGGGAAGAATATAGGGTTTGAAACTCACCACATATGGTGCAGCTTCAACTCACCAACAATTTGTCGATGACAGTATGTTGCAGGGCATTCCCATGGTCAAGGAAGCCAAAGCTTTTAAACAAATTCTAAATGATTTTGCCGTGGCAGCTGACATAGAGGTAAGCCTTGACAAATCAAAAGTTTTCTTTTTTAACACTGACATTGCTATTCAAAGAAACCTTAATAGAATTCTAGGGTTCCAAAGGGATTAGTTACCCTCTAAGTACCTTGGAATACCTCTTACAGACAAACCTCTAAGAAGGGGAGTTTGGGAGCTGGTCATTAACAATCTTCAGGATAGGATCCGAAAGTGGACATGTAGATATTTGAATTTAGCAAGGCGCCTTGTGCTCACAAAAATTTTCGTACAGGCGATACCCATTTTCATGATGTCAACTCTTCCTGTTCCCAAAGGAGTTTTGCAAAAGATCAGGAACATCCAAAGAGATTTTCTTTGGGGCGAAGGGGAAGAGAAAAAGAAATGGGATTTGGTAGCTTGGGATAAGCTCTAAAAATCTAAGGCCCATGGAGGTTTGGGGCTTCATGACCCTGAAACCCTCAGTAGAGTCTTGGGTGTAAAGCTTTGGTGGAGGTAGCTCAGGGATTCGACATCCCCATGGGAAAAGCTTTGGAAACAAAAATATGCATAAAATTGGCAGGAGAGGGATCATATTTGAATGTTTAGGCTTATCAAGGGCTCCCACATTTGGAATCTTGCTTGGGAAAATAGAGGCATTGTCGAGCAGCACAGCTTCTAGGAGATCCAAGATGGGAACTTGACAATATTTTTGGAGGATAATTGGCAGCAAGAACCAAACCTATTTAGAGAAGAACTAACCGAACTCAAGAATGACACTGACAACAAAGGCTTATGCATGGTAAGTGATTTCTGGGATCAGGTAAGGAACAATGGCAAATGGAGAACTTGGAAGGATCTAGGCTACATGGAAGAGAGCCCTTTGAAATCTTAGGCAAACATGTTTGCTATGGACTTAAAACAAAGGAAGATTTTGGTTTCATCCTCGTCAGACCAACTTAGATGGGGAAGAAACATAGAAGGTAACTTTAACCTCAAAGAAGCCAAGCAGATGGCCACAAGGTGTGATTATTAATACCCTGATAAGGCATGGAAGGACCTTTGGCAAAACCCGCATTGGATGAAAATAAAGATGTTCATGTGGTTGGTTCAACAAAAGAAAATTCTAACTTGGGAAAATCTTCTAAAGAAAGGATTTGTTGGCCCATCCAAATGCTATCTGTGTGGTACACAAGAGGAGAGAATGGAACACTTACTCAACCTTTGCCCTTTCACCTCAACCATGTGGGATTGGATGGCCTCAGTCTTTAGACAAACTAACAGGGATGGCCTCAGTATTACCAACACTCTAAGGAATTGGAGAAAAAACTTCTGAGGCAATGAGATCATCAACAACGCTTGGACTCTGGTTCTAGGCTTCCTAATCTGGAATGTCTGGAAAGAACGTAATGGTAGGATTTTCAAAAGAAAAACTGGCTCAATCCATAACACTATTGCACAAATATTAAGACAGCTTAAAGATATTGTTGGTGCCATGATAGGGAGACCTCCTGAGGAGCCGACTCTGCCCCAGGACAAGCGTATACTGTTGCAGTTGGGTCTCTAGTCACAAGTTCCCCAGAGCATACATAAGGAGGTAAGCCAGATAAATGTTGATAAATACTGTTGGCAACCTACACCTCATGGTTTCTGGAAAATTAACATAGATGGAGCTTCTAAAGGTAACCGAGGGATGGCTGGGTTTGGCGGGGTCATCAGAAATGAGCAGGGGTGCATAAAGGATATCTTTCATGGTCATCTGGGAACAACTACAAACAACATGGCGGAGATCATGGCCTTAGAGCAGAGCCTAGAAATTCTAATTGAGTCAAATTCTCCCAATGCAATTATTGAAGCTGACTCAGAATCGATTATTAGTGCGGTCAAGCAGATCTGCAATGGAAAAGAACCTGAAAAAGTATCCAAACATTGGCGACTTTTGCAAGTCTTTAAATGCATTCATTCCCACCTACAAACCCTGAAATGGCCAGCCTCCTTCATGTGCGAAGAAAGCCAATATGCTAGCTGATCGTCTGGCGAATGAAGGAGTGATGTGCAAAGAAAGTTACAGTAGATATGCGTGGGACTCAACACCCTTGGGGAATTTGCGGGAGGATTGTCAAAGACAGGAAGACAAAGACATGGAAAACTTCCATACCATTAGGTCTGAACAAGAAGAAAGACTAGTGGAAGCTGGAAAAAGCAGGGTTGTAAGCCTTTCTTAACCATTTGATTTAACTAAAAAACAAAAAAAAAGGGGAGGGGAAAGAGAGAAGAAAATTGTGCAAATCAGAGCTTTCCACACGGAAGAGGTGCTTGGTAATCAACAGGCCTCTTATCAAGTTGTCAACCACGAATCCTAACTACCTTTGTAATCGTATGACCATCGGGTGGAAAAGTAATCGTAGGATAACCACAAAAATGGACCCAACACTTTATAATTAAGTGGTTTATTTTCCTCATCGGGTCCGAAAAGGAAATTAAGGACCATGTAGATTTTTGCCCCAAAATATTGGAACATTAGATCATCAGGGGCTTTATTGTATGGGTTTCGAGTTTTAAAAGTGCTTGAAACTTATGTTTCAAACGAGACCCGAACATTCTTTAAACTCTGACTCACTTTCCTTTTCAGGTCCATGCACCGGGTAAAAGGGATGCTTGTTGCCAAAAGGCTAGTTTTGTGACCGTCAGATCTCACGAGATCTTGGATGGAGATTTTTTGTAAGCCCTAGATCGAGGGTTTCAGGTTCCCTTTTGGGCTATGTAGTTGGTTAGACTGTGTTGGTCCTTACATTGTAAGGCCTTGTAAATTATGTAATCTTTCTTTCGATTAGGTGACAATTGGTACTAGTAATACTAAGGGAGATACTCAAGAGGTTAGTAAAGAATGAGTAAAGATATCAATACACCCTAAGGCTTTACTGCTAGTCATTATTCAATATATTGTCTTTCGCTATATTACTTTATATGAACAACCCACACTTTGACATGCAATGGAGATGAAATATTGTTCCCATGCCTTGGCACAATCCTTTGTATGCTTATGTATGCCCATTGACTTGCCTTTAGTTTTTTTTATATTTTGTAGGAGTAAATGTTGAGTAGACTAGGGAAACAAGGGAAATTATTTCTAGAGTTTGGCAACAATTTTATGTGTTGATAATATTTTAATATACCTTGTTTTGTTGTCCTCTCTAGCCAATTGTTTGGCGAATAAATTGTACATTAAGAGTTCATGGTTGGAAGCTAAAAGGTATACATTGAATAGACAATATAAATGATAAGGCTAGAAAAGGCTATGATTACTCTTTGTGTGCCTCTCCCACTAGTGGGATTGTTACTTCATTATAGCTTAGTTTGTGGCTTTCTTTGATCCTTCTTCTTAGTCTTTATGTCTTCTCTACTATGGATTTCGACTTGTTGGAAATAATACTGAGAGGGGGGGGGGGGGGGGTTGAATCAGTATTATCAAGTAAATTATTTTTCAATTAATATACAGATTTGTATACGCTAATTTAGTTAGATAAACAAGCGTATATACGCAACTTCAGTTATATAAAACAGTGTATAACTCACAGAATTGTATTTTAATTATTCTTGAGATGCTAATCTTAAATCTGTGTGTCATAACCATATAGACATCAATCAGGAACATAAAAATAGTGCAGATAGTCTCACACAAGAACACAATATATAAGGTGGAAACCCAATGTGGGTGAAAACCACCTGCTGCAATATGTCTCTATCTTCTTTCAATTAGAAACTTCTTTTTACAATATTTCTGTACTGGTGCAGTCTTATACCAGTACACAGGCTGCTACCTGCAGAAGGCTACAACCTTATCTCATTCTCAAGCTTCACCTGGAAGGGTGCTACAACCCCCTTTAGCTCTTGTACTAGCTAAGGTACTAGTACGCACGTTGCTACCTGCAAAAGGCTACAACCTTCTCTTTTCTTCCAGGGACCACGATTCATAAATCTTCAAACTGGATCCATGAATGACATCAATCATACATCAAGTATATCTACAAAAATAAATCTCCTTTGTACAACCCAATATAGAATCAACCAAACACTTCTCAGAATGTTGTAACCAGAAAACAATAACAGTAATCAGACACCAATTTTGAACCCAGAACACTGCAGCAATAAACAGAAGCAGCTAAAGCATATTTCATGAAACATACGCTACTTCACTATGCATAAACCTGCGTACATACGGGGCTGTATCAATGCCAACCAGCATATACGTTGTCTTATCTCGCTGAACCTGCGTGTATATGTGCCTCTGATGTGCGGAACCTGCGTACAAATCTATACACAGCAATTTTCTCTTTTCAAGTTTCAGACATCAAATATACCCAGTTTATCAGATTTAGAGATCTAATCATGTGCCAAAAATAACATATCTAAACCATACAATGATACTACTATTTAAGACTAAAGGTCTTGATTCACCAATAGAACTTATCCATATTTTAGCGCTCAGGTTCCTCCTTGAATCAGATTCAACAATGCACCATAAACCAATCACAGTGTTCCCGATATTTCTCTTCTTCAAATATTCAATACTTGAATCAATGCCCTTGCCAAGTGATCTCCTTCCCTTTTTATATTCTTAGGCCTTTCTTAACCATTGTCCAAAACCATTGGAAACCAATACTAGGGAGCCAATACGAAGGTTCAACACTTTGTATGCAATACCAAGGACCAAAACGATAGGTTCAAATATGTCGGACTAAATACCATGGACCAAACATAAAATTTCCCACGTGTACGCGCTTTTCTCTGCATGAAAGTGCATGCATATGTACATGCGCCTTTTGATCGGTGATCTCGCGTATATACGCATCTTTGCTAAGATGAAGCTACGTATACCTTATTTTCTTTCTTTTTGAGAGCCTAAACTGTGATCTGCCCTTTGAGTGAGTTGCCATCAAGGATAAGACCTGTGCCATAGTGCCAAAACTATGTCATAATGCCAACAATCTCCCCCTTTGGACTTGATGGCAATCCCAAGTCACTCAAAGTCATTCTCCCCCTTTGACATCAAGGGCAAAGGATTATGCTCTCCCTCAGTACATGCTAAATTTTATGTTCTGTTGTGTTGTCCAAGCTCCCCCTGACTGTAGGCAAAGTCTGCAAGAGGATTTTCTACAAAAGAAACATGACTTTATAATATAGATGACCTTCCTACCACCAAAGACTCATACATACATCCATTTCCCAACCAAGTGGGAATTTGACTCACCTACCCAACCAAGTGGGGATACACCAAGAATTTAGACATGATAAAACAAGAACATTACTTCATTCATCCCAGGCATAGTGGGGAAACCAAGATAGGTCGTTACATGACCTTGATAAGAAATACATGACGTAGAGACGAAATATCTACAGCGAGATTAGGATGGTTAACAACTATCATCAGAAACATCTGTCAATCATCATTCAGACCAGCAACCATGTTATCCCTCCGCACCTATTCCACCTGAAATCAAAACAACTGTGAAATTGAACCAAAATCTTCTAAGATAATGCCAACAATGCATTATTAGAAGAACATATTCTCCCCCTGAACCTGTGCCAGATGATCTCTATTAGACCCATTACAGACTCTTTTCATCCTGAGTTTGGCCCCACTACTTTTCTTCAAACCAGAATATACGCAACTGTACCCACAGAAACTGGCGTATGTACGCTGATGACCCACCTAAAACTCGTGTACAACCATTAATCTCTGAAAAACAGACAAGATTCAATAGCAAGATGATGCATCAACTACCCCCATCTTCTGTTTGATGTATTCAAATGTCTCCCTGGGTAGTGGTTTGGTGAGTATATCAGCAACTTGTTCCTTAGATGGAACATACTCCAACTTGACCTTTTTTTCAAGCACTTGTTCCCGGAGAAAATGATACTTGATAGGTATGTGCTTAGTCTTTGAATGCATGACGTGATTCTTTGAAATATTGATGACACTTGTATTATCACAGAAAATGGAAATAGTGGAGTACAAGTGATTTGAAGGTCTTGCAATGTTTTCATCATCCAAAGGAGTTGTGTGCAGCAAGATGCAACAGCTACATATTATGCTTTAGGTGTAGATAATGCAATGGAACTTTGTTTCTTGCTGAACCAAGATACTAATCTAGGACCCATGAAGAATGCACCACCACTAGTGCTTTTCCTGTCATCCACGCTTCCTGCCCAATCTGCATCTGTATAAGCATGAAGTGTGAGATATGTATCTATAGGATACCATAGACCATAGTTTTGAGTCCCTTGAAGATACTTGAAAATTCTCTTAATGGCCTGAAGATGAGTTTCCTTTGGATTTTCCTGAAACCTTCCAACTATCCCTACTACATGCATAATGTCTGGTCGGGTACCCGTTAGATAGAGCAGACTACCAACCATGGGTCTATAGGTTGGTTGATGTACAGCTGTTGATTCATCATTTGCACTGAGTCTCCATCCTGTTACCATAGGGGTACATACTGGTTTCGAATCCTCCATCCCATATTTCTTCAAGATCTGCTTGAGATACTTGGATTGTGATAGAAAAATACCGTCTTTGTTTTGTTGAACTTGTAAACCAAGAAAATATGTGAGCTCACCAAGCAGAGACATTTTGAATTTTTTTTGCATCACCAAGGCAAAGTTTTGACTCATGTCTTCCTCATTGCTACCGAAAATGATATCATCAACATACACAACAAGTATTAGCAATTTATCCTTGTCAATTTTTATATATAGATTGTTATATGTTGATCCTTTTGAAAAACCTTGTTGATGAAGGTACTTATCCAACCGATAATACCAAGCTCTTGGATCCTGTTTAAGGCCATAGAGAGCCTTTTTGAGTCTACAAACAAGTTTGGATCATTTCCGAGGATAAACCCATCTGGTTGCTCAATATATACTTCTTCATCCAAGTCTCCATTCAGAAAGGCAGATTTCATGTCCATCTGAAATACTTTGAACTTCTGAAAGCTAAAGAGAGCAAGGAACATTCTTATAGCCTCAAGTCTAGCAACTCGTGCAAAAGTTTCTTCAAAGTTTACACCTTCTTGTTGCGCATACCCTTTACAAACAAGTCTTGGCTTGTTTCTAACCACATCTCCATTTTCATTTAGCTTATTTTTGAAAATCCATTTTGTCCCTATGACATTCTTATCTCTTGGTCTAGGAACCAATTCCCAAGTGTTATTCTTTTCAATTTGTTCAATTTCTTCCTCCATGGCCTTGACCCAGCATTCATCTTTGCATGCCTCTTTTACATTGTGTGGTTCGGTGGAGAGCAATGCTAAATAGCTTTAAGCTTCTGAAATGGTTCTTCTTGTTTGTACACCTGCCTCTTTTTGACCCAAAGTTTGGGTTTCTGGATGATTCTTTTGAACGTATCTGGATGGAGTCTTTTCTTCTATCCTTATATGTTCTTCTGGTGCCTCATGAGTTTCTTCTTTCTCATGAATCTGATTTGAAGGATAGTCCTCATCATCTTCAAAAAATTTAGATTTTACCTGCCTAGGAGTGTTTCCTTCTTCCTCAACCACTACATCAATACTTTCAACAATTTTTCCAAGTATTTTATTGTAACACTTATATGCTTTGCTGTGGGGAGAGTAGCCAAGTAGAACACCTTCATCTGCTCCAGGTTCAAACTTGCCAAGATTTTCATCAGTCTTCTTAATGTAACATTTGCTTCCAAAAATTTTGAAGTATTTTACCGTGGGAGTCTTACCATACCAAAGTTCATGAGGAGTCTGAGTGTTGTTTACCCGGACGTTTGTCTTGTTAAGAATAGTAACTGCAGAAAATGCGGCTTCACCCCAGAAGGTTGTGGGAGTTCCAGACTCATCAAGCATAGCACGAGCCATTTGTTGAACCGTTATGTTCATCCTTTCCACTACTCCATTTTGTTGGGGAGTCCTTGCAGTAGAAAATTCCCTTCTTATTCCATGTTCTTCACAAAAATCGAAAAAATCATCTGAGGTAAATTCCCCTCCTCAATCTGACCTGAGGCATTTGATTCTGTGATCTGATTCGTTTTCCTCCAAGGTTTTGAATGATTTGAACTTTTCGAAAGCTTCATCTTTATGCTTCATAAGTCCTATCCAACACATCCTGGAAAAGTCGTTAATAAAAAATATAAAGTATTCTTCTCCTCGAGGTGACCTTTTCCTAGTTGGACCACTTACATCAGTATGGACAAGTTCAAGTGGCCTGCTAGCTGATCCTTCATTTTCAGGGAAGTTAGCTCTGGTTTGTTTACCAAGCTGACATGATTTTCATATTGTATTGTCTGGAATTATAATGTCAGGGAGATCACGAACTGCCTAATATTTGCATGCTTTCCTTATCTGAGAGAAGCTAAGATGCCCCAATCTTTTCTGCCATAGCGAGTGTTCATCATTCTTGCTTAGATAACATTTTTTTTCTCATTCTTTGAATATTGATAAATTATTTGGAGTTCTTATGCCTTTGATCACTGTTTTTCTTGTGCCAAGCTCACGAACAATACATCCATTTGATCGAAATATTACCTCAGTTCCTTGATCGCACATTTGACTGACACTCAATAGATTATGCTTTAAGCCATCAACATACATAAAATTTCCAGCTTTGACCTTCTTTTTCAAACGAGCAGAACCTTTACCTTTTATGAATGCAGGGGTGTCATTTCCAAATGAGACCTTCTTTTCCTTTTCTAAGGCAGTATATGACTAAAGTTTTTCTTTATCACATATCATATGTTTCGAGCATCCACTGTCAATGTACCATTGATTTTCCTATCCTTCCACATATAAGGCTATCCCACATATTTCTCGTTGCGGTTCTTTCTTTTTCCATGTTTTGGGACTCAATGAAGCATGCTACTTCTGAGTTGTTTTTCGAAACCTACTCCTGCATTCAAAATCTTCATGACCGAATTTGTTACAAATAGAACATTCTATTTCATTTCCAAGAGCTGAAAAGTTATTGTAGGTCCTTTTCATGATCCCAGTCATACTTCTTTGTTTTTGAGCTCCCCTATTCATGATGGTCTTGTAGGCAACACATTGGGCATCTTTATGGCCAAAGTTATGACAAGAGAAACATTGGCCGTTGAATAAATTCTTGTGATTATCAAACCTACCAACCAATTGACTGTAATTTTCATTGACATCCATTCTTGAGCCAGAATGATTTACCTGTGGTTGATTGAAGCTTCTGTTCATCCTTGAAGTAGATTGCCCCCGATTTACTTGGTAATCCTTGTTCATTCTTGAAGAAAATGGTTCCTGATTTACCTAATAATCTGCATTATGCTTTTGCTGTCGATTTTCAACATGCTCACCTCTCCTTGCTGCATCAAGCTAACTTTTGGAGGTGGATGGCTTCTGTGCTTGCTTCTGTACTTGAGATGTTTCTTCAGAATATCCGATACCTGTCTTGATTAGAGGAGAACGATGTACTTTGATAATCTCATCTAAAGTTTCAGATCCCTTAGCAAATCTAAGATTAAGAGCTTTTGTTTTCTCAATTTCTTTTCTAAGTCCCACAATTTCACATTCTAACTCTTCATTGTGTTTATCTTTTTCAGCAAGTTGGAATGTGAAAGTGTCTATAATCATGTTCTTTTCTTCTAAAAATTTTTTGAATAAAGAACTTCTTCATTTATAGCATCCAACAAGTCATCATCTTCAAAAGCCATCACAAGTCTATCATCATTACCTTGTTCATCTTCATCACTATTTGAAAGTCCATCACTGTCTTCATGTGTATAATAGCTCTTCTTACTTACATTCTATTTTCTGTTCCATCTGACAGGTTCCTTACCTTTTTCTAGTTTATCTTTATGAGGACACTTTGCAGCATAGTGACCAACTCTTCCACAAGCAAAGCATTTGAAAGGCAGCTTACCTCTGAACCTTCCAGTTCCCCGTTGAAGGTTCTTCACAAAGTTTGATTCTTCTTCTTCTTCAGACATATATCTTGACTCATTGTAATTTCCTTTTCCTGAGGCTTTGAATATGGCTTCTCTCCTGTTTGATGGTCCCCCTTTTCTCATTTCGTAAGTAGTTAGAATTTCGTGCAGCTGGCACATGGTAAGACTTTGTAGATTCTGTTTTTCTTCTATGGTGGAAACTTTTGAATCAAACTTAGAAGACAAAGATCTTAGAACCTTTTCAACCAAAACAACTTCTTTTATTTCTTCACCCAAGTTTTTCATACACTTTACAATCTCATCTATACATAGGAAATAGTTAGCCACACTCTCATCACTGTGCACTCTGAGACTTTCATATTGAATTCTAAGAGTTTGAAGTTTTTCTCGTTTTACCTGCTCATCTCCTTCATATCTCAGAACGATCTTGTCCCATATTTCTTTTGTGGTTTTAAGCTGCATAACCTTGACGAATTTTGATTGAGATAGACTACCTAATAGAGTATTGACAACCTTTGCATTTGTTTCATACTGCTTCTTACCAATCATATCTATAGGAGTTGCTAATGGAAATGTATATCCTATTTCCACAATATCCCAAACTTCTGTACCAAGAGATTGAAGATAGGATGTGGTTCTTACCTTCCAATAGACGAAGTTGCTCCCATCAAAGATTGGTGGTCTGATGGATGCCTCTATTTCGTAGTTGCTCATGATGATAGATCTTCCTTCAAGCGGTCAAGCTTATTCTGAAGGACCTGCTCTGATACCAATTGTTGGAAATAATACTGAGAAGGGGGGGTGAATCAGTATTATCAAGTCAATTATTTTTCAATTCATATAAAGATTTGTATACGCTACTTTAGTTAGATAAAAAATCGTATATACGCAACTTCGGTTAAATAAAATAATGTATAACTCACACACTTGTATTTTAATTATTCTTCAGATTTTAATCTTAAATCTGTGTGTCAAAACCATATAGACATCAATCAAGAATAGAAAAACACTGCAGACAGTCTCACACAAGAACACAAGATATAAGGTGGAAACCCAATGTGGGTGAAAACTACCTGGTGCAATATGTCTTTATCTTCTTTCAATTAGAAGATAAAGACGCAAGCTACTACTTGCAGAAGGCTACAACCTTCTCTCGTTCTCCAGCTTCACCTGGAAGGGAGCTACAACCCCTTTTAGCTCTTGTACTAGCTGAGCTACTAGTACACAGGCTGCTACCTGCACAAGGCTACAACCTTCTCTTTTCTTCCAGGGAACACGATTCATAAATTTTCAAACTGGATCCATGAATGACATCAATCATACATCAAGTATATCTACAAAAATCAATCTCCTTTGTACAACCCAATATAGAATCAACCAAACACTTCTCAGAATGTTGTAACCAGAAAACAATAACAGTAACCACACACCAATTCTAAACCCAGAACAATGCAACAATAAACAAAAGCATCTAAAGCATATTTCATGAAACGTACGCTACTTCACTATGCATAAACCTGCGTACATACGTAGCTGTATCAATGCCAACCAGCGTATATGTTGTCTTATCTCGCTGAACCTGTGTGTATACGTGCCTCTGATGTGCGGAACTTACGTATAGATCTATACAAGGCAATTTTCTCTTTTCAAGTTTCAGACATCAAATATACCGAGTTTATCAGATTTAGAGATCTAATCATGCGCCAAATATAACAGATCTAAACCATACAATGATACTACTATTTAAGCCTTAAGGTCTTGACTCATCAATAGAACTTATCCATCTTTTAGTGCTCAGGTTCCTCCTTGAATCAGATTCAACAATGCACCATAAACCAATCACAGTGTTCCCGATATTGCTCTTCTTCATATATTCAATACTTGAATCAATGCCCCTTCCAAGTGATCTCCTTCCCTTTTTATACACTTAGGCCTTTCTTAACCATGGTCCAAAACCATTGCAAACCAATACTAGGGACCTAATACCAGGGTTCAACACTTTGTATGCAATACCAAGGACCAAAACCATAGGTTCAAATATGTCGGACTAAATACCATGAACCAAACATAAAATTTCCCACATGTACGCACTTTTCTATGCATGAAAGTGCGTGCATATGTATACGCAACTTTTGATTGGTGATCCCGCATATATACGCGTCTTTACTAAGATGAACCTGCGTATAACTTGTTTTCTTTCTTTCTAAGAGCCTGAAGGGTGATCTTCCCTTTGAGTGAGTTGCCGTCAAGGACAACACATGTGCCATAGTGCCAAAACTGTGTCATAATGCCAACACAACTATGCTCCTATAGCATGTTTCTCTCCCTAATTGTAAAGCATACGCTCTAATGACAAAACAATAATAGGAAATTTCTAGGAATTACTGTCATTTTTGGAATAAAACTTAACATGAAGGTGAGTTTAGTCACAAGGATGAAATGCTCTCATATTCATTACAATGCTATATCTTGCTTGTAAGTTAGGGTAGAATGTTTTCTTGATCCCTTATTTCATCTATTTTTTGTCTTAATACTCCATTGATCCTAATCCACTATGGTCTTATTGTTACTATAGCTACAAGGAGTATACCAACAATAAACAAAAGTAGACATAACCAAGGTAAAGGACTCAATAAAACAACAAATACATATTTTCATAGAAAAACATGTCATATTAATTTTTCAATTAGCACATAACTAAATGGATGCAATCATAGGATTAAAGAGAATGAACATTCGTTAATGAATTTTTTTTTGTAATATTATTAACTTAAATAATGTTATAATATAAGATTATTAGAAATTAATATTAGTTTTATTTTTTAAAAGTTTTAACCTAAATAATTTTATAATAAAATGTTTTGAATTATTTATTTTCAAATAGTATATATATTAAGAACATTAATATTAAAATATTAAAAAATCCAATATTTCTATTATTTATATAAAAAATAAAAATGTTAACTAAAATTAATGTGTTCATTTTTAATTATAGGTCTCCAACACAAATTTGCATTCAAGACTGTTGACTTGTACCAAAGGAAGATCTTATGAAGCTCATTGCAGAATGTTCAATAACTAATCCAGAGGTATTGCAGAGGAAGATCTTATGAAGCTCATTGCAGAATGTTCAATAACTAATCCAGAGGTATTGCAATTGGGCGGGCATGTGTGTAAACACTTTTCCATATTGTTTACTACAAACTACCTTTGCTCGTTCTTCTGCACCTTAACTTCCCTCTCTCTAGAGGGAACATATCGCCTATTAGATGTTGGATTCACATCATTTGTGTGGATGCCTCTTTTGCTAAGTTCTGTTGATTTGAGTGAGTGCTCATTATTACCTGTAGTTGGCATTAGTACTCTAGTTGACAATTTGGCTCCCTTGATTAAGGAATTGTGTTTGGACTGGTGCCAATAGCTAGAACCCTTCAAAAGTTTTCCTTCATTAAAGAAGATGCAAAAATTGGAAGTGTTATCATGGGCAGGGATACCAAGTATTAAGGAAAAGTCAGTCAGGGAATTGCTTCCCTATCTACGCTATGACTTGAGAGAACTTTCTCTAGCATACTGTGGAAAGCTGACTGATGATGTCGTAGAAGAAATAGGTGTTGTGTGTTGTGCAATGAATGTTCTCATTCTGGACAATCTTTCTCTTTTGACTCACACAATGCTTGGCCACCTTGCAAATGGATGCATATCACTTCAAACCGTATCGTTAAAAAGATGTCCATTCAGTGATGAATTTGTTGTCGCAATCATTGGTGCTTTAGGGAATTGTGTATCTGATCTTTCACTCAACAATATAAACGAGGTTGCAATCATAATGTCTTGGCCCTTATGTTCAATACCCATGACATTTTGTCAAGATTTGATGTATCTTGGTGTCGCAACTTGAAAGATGAGGAAAGATGAGGCTCTATGGCTACTGGCAGATTCCCTACGAGAGCTTATATTATTTGGTTGCACTGAGGTTACATATAAACTTTTTGAAGGTAATTAAAATACTCTTTTGAAAATTGTTGGAGTGAAGGACGAACCCCTTTCGTGAGAGTAATATTCATCATCATGTATTAAAAGTGAGAGAAGACTATCTTCTACACAATGTGTGCCACAAAGGTGGGATGATCGTGTTACCGCACAATATTTCATTTTGCAGTTGCACACTTGTAAGGGTTTTCTCGTTATCCTAAAGAATGGAGGATGATTGTGGTGTGCTCAGTTGTTTTGCAAATATTTTAAGGATTGCATGGTTGATTTCCACAATGTATGACATTATTCTCTTGCAAATGTAAAGTGTTAGTAGTTGTTTGCAAGACGTACATCAATGCCACTATTATACAGTGATTTCTCAAGTATCAGTAATCATCGAAGAAGACCTCACATTACTTTTTCACGAAAAAGGAACATAGCTACTTTGAATATACAAAATTCAATATTTTGAGAATGCCTGAACAATATGCCAAGGAATTGTAGCGTTGGGATCGCTGGTAGCTCTGGGATGGACACGCCTCTGTTTCCTCAACTTCAAATTGTACAAATAATATGAACAGAAGCGTGCTCTCGTCTAGATCATCTTCAACATTGTTTTTTCCTTCTCCTGCAATCTTCTCGAACTGGTTCTATTCGTAATCATGTCTCTCCTCTCTCCACAGGCAAGGTGGATAAATTGGAAAATAATTTGCCTGAGAATTAGAACTGTGTCCTCAATTTCTCTTCACATTCCACTGACCAACACAACAAAATAATACCAGGTGAAAGATTTCAAAAATATAGTGTTATTGCAGTGAGAGAGTGGAACATTGTAAAACTCATCTTAATATATACCATTCAATTGCCAAAAGTGGGTTTCAGATGTGGTGAAGCAGGATTTGTGTAAATTGTATTCATAGAGTTTTGATAATGTAATTGTGATTATGAATTTTTGGTTTTGATTCCTAATCTAAGTATTATTAAATTTAAAATATATTTTAGAAAAATCTTAATTATTTAATTAATTTTTGGTTTATGGACTTTTATGAATAAAATTATTTTAAAGTTTAGAATTTAAGTTTTTTTGATTTTATATATTTAAAATTATTTGTATTTTTTTAATATTAAAATTTTTGAATTATTTTAATAGATTTATTATTACTTTGAAAGTAAAATAATTTTAAAAATTAATTCCCAAATTATAAGTTAATAACTTTAAAAAATAAAATAAAAATTTTTCTATTAATTAAGTAATAAATAACTTTATATTATAACATTATTTAGATTAATAAAAAAATTTAAATAGAAAATAACTTATTAATTTTTAAAAATTCTCTTAATTTGATTAATTTTTATGAAATTATGAACAAAATAAAAAAACAAGATAGCACAAAAAGATAGTTTCTTTCCACATTCTCAGTTCCTCTTTCAACCTTCCTTTACACCTCTAAGTACAATTGCGAATTTTAATCAGTTTTGAAGAGCTTATCAACGACATATTACCAAAATGGTCTAGTGCTAAATTCATATTCTTTTTTTTTTTAAACTGGAAAGCTATTCACTGAGCTTACAAGGTCCATAACAGTGTTTATTCAAAACTATGATCACATGTAGTTTGGACTAAAGATAGATTTCCATTTAGAAACAAAGAGCATTACAAGATAATGAAACTTTCCGAGAGAAAAATAGAAAGATAGATTTCCAATTAGAATCAAAGAACATTACAAGATAAAGAAACTTTTCGAGAGAAAATAATAAAGATAGATTTCCAATTAGAATCAAAGAACATGACAAGACAAAGGAACTTTTAGGGAGAAAAAAGGAAAATAACAGTGTTTATTCAAAACTATGATCACATGTAGTTTGGACTAAAGATAGATTTCCAATTAGAATCAAAGAACATTACAAGATAATGAAGCTTCTTGAGAGAAAAATAGAATGATAGATTTCCAATTAGAATCAAAGAACATTACAAGATAAAATGATAGATTTCCAATTAGAATCAAAAAACATTACAAGATAAAGAAACTTATGGAGAAAAAATAATAAAGATAGATTACCAATTAGAATCAAAGAACATTACAAGTAAAGGAACTTCTAGGGAAAAAGGAAACGATAAGAAAGTTATGATTTTTTAATTTTTATTTTAATCCACAAAGCTATAGAGCTTACAAGAACTAAATTAGATTTCCAATTAGAATCAAAAAACATTACAAAATACAGAAGCAAATAAATGGTAAGGGTTGTCTTGAATCAAAGAACATTACAAGATAAAGAAACAGAAACTTATGGAGAGAACAAAAGAAACATAAGACATTATGATTTGCAAATAAATAATTTTTATTTTTATTTTAATCTTAAAAGCTATGCTTACGAGAACTATGATCACGGACTAAAATTAGATTTCCAATTAAAATCAAAGAACATTACAAAATACAGAAGCAAATAAATGGT
>APFE030916710.1:65395-105180 GCA_000404065.3 Pinus taeda | reverse complement strand
GAGGACTTATTCTATGAATGAAAACGTAAATGACTATTTTATCCCGGGTAGCTTCTATTCTTTAAGTGTAACGTTTAATGATCTATGTTTGCTGATAGGCATATAGATGACACTAAGCAATAAACAAAGACATTCATTTAAATGAATGTTACTTCATTGAAATAGTTGAACGAAGTAATTGATAAAACAATATTACACTTCTCTCTTATATTACCGATACATGCATGATTGAAAGAATAGCAAACTATAAACATCCAATAGTGGAAAGCATAAAGTTTACTGTTAAAATACATTCACATATTCAATAATAGCATAATTGACTAAACAACAATTCACATAAAAGGAACAAATTCAGACATAGATAATAGTACCATATGAGCTGCGAATTATCCCCTATGCCAATCGCAATTTAAATACCTTCTTCCGATTCAGAAATGCTTTAAAATAAAGGCAATAGTGCACATTCATATCAAAGTTTCATTGTCAAAATTTGGAAAAATTTGGTCCAGTCTTCATAAAAGAATATGCTTGAAGTACAGTAGTGCAACTTCAAGCTTAATTCATATACAAAAACTTACGACCCTTTCTAAATGCATGAAAGGGTCTATAAATACTAAACTAAGCTAACAAACTACAAAATTAAAATGCTACTAAATTGGTATAAGCTGATCCTCAAATATCTTCCCCACAGTGATCTGGAAATCGACAACGATGATTCATTCTTCTGGTTGTTTGCCCTTTGTCCTAAGTTGGCATATTGCCAGCATTGGCTCCACTTCTTTAGGGCGGCTGAGTCGAGAATTGATTTGAGCAGCATAGGTGGCATCATGTATATCGGGAATAATACACCCGATTGCATCCGTCAGGCATTTGAGGGCGACTCTCTGACTGTATGGTTTAACTAGGAACAACCAATAGGTGTCCCAAGTTAAGCTTTTAATCCCTGAGATTAATTTCCCGTCCTTTTCAAGCTCTTGGTTACATGACTGCTCCAATGTCTTGGCTGATAATAGTTTAACTGGTGTACATTGAGAAATCATCTTAGATAAATAGAGAGTGTTATTGATCAAGTCAATTAAATTGCTGGTGGATAATTTGCATCGGGAGACAGCTCTCTCTGCTTTCATTAATTGGGACTTCCATTCTGTGAATAGGATTTCCTTATGGGATTCTAAGATTTTGGGCAAGTTTGCTGCCTTTCCCTCATTGGAGTCCTACCATGTAAGAAAGTCTGTCAAAGTGTCTTCGGCTTGCTCCAAATCCTGCCTGGCATCCACTGACTTATCTATTATGGATGATGTTATGTTGCATAAAGGTTCAACTTGGGCGATTTCATGACATAAAAATCTTATTTGTGTTATTAATGCCTTGTTTATTTGCATCGCCTCTGCTTTGAACTCAGCAGGCTGGGGAAGACTCTTGAACCTTTCTACCTGGGTTGATAATTGAGCAATTTGCTCATCTTTTGTCTTTGCCATCTGTTCATTCATCGCCTTCAACTTTGATAATGCCTCTGATAGTTCCTTCTATTTCTGTATTGCCCCCGAATCAATTCTCTGCTTTTCTTCCTGCAACTGTTTATTTAACTAGTTGTTTAATTGTTGCTGTGTGGACAGTTGTTGTCGTAACTGTTCTAACTTCTGCTGTTCTGCCGATAGTTGTGCTTGCAATGAAGCGATCACTTGATCCTTTTCCTTCAATAAATTACTTACCTCCGATGCCTTATCCATGGTGGCTGCCGAATAGGCATCGGCATACTGAGATAACTTGGTTAGGTCATCGGAGGGGTCAAATTCCTCTCTCCATACCACATTTGTTGTTATTGTTTGTTCAGGAAACAGAGAAGGTTGATCAATCCTTCTTCTCTTCCTTTGTCGTTTTATCACAACCCTGTGTTTTAGACTATAGAAAACATCTAGTGGAGGGATGTCCTCTACTTGCAAAATAATTTGATCGGAGGCATTTTTTGGAATTATTTCTACTACTGTACTTGAGGGTGGACTGCTGGTTCCTTTGTCTGGAACGTCTTGTGATGTTGTATCTTGTGTATCGGTAGCTTTGGACATTTCGGCGTCCGTTGAAGTTTCAAGATTGCCTATAATGGTATTGAATTGTTTCCATTCTTCAAGCAATTTCAGATCCACTTGAGTATCCACATTTATTTCTTTGCTGCTCTGCTCCTGCTACCTTTTCTGTTCTTCTTCCCTTATTCTCTCCTGTTGCTTCTTTTCTGCCTCTTCCTGTTCTTTTCTTCGCAGTTCCTCTTCCTGTTCTTTTTTTTGTGCCTCTTCCTGTTCTATTCTTCGCAGTTCCTCCTGCTCTCTTCTCTAGACTTCTTCATAGATTGCGGATGTAGCAGGAGGTTCATTAGTAAGCTACTGCTCAGGTTTGCTTGACTGAACTGTCGGGGTAGTAGCTAACAAATCTAGAGGCAGAGTTTGCAACCTCTGTTCTCTAAGTTTGTTAAATTCTACCAGCCCATCGTTGCGATATCTCATCCTGGCTAGCTATTGTACCTGGAAGATTGACTCGGCGAAGGAGAACAGGTCATCAAATTCATCTTCCTTGTGCTCGACTTTGGTAAGCTTGGCCTGATCTAGGGCGTTATAGATGATTTTCTTCGGGTCGAAGCGTCTATTGGGCAGAGTGGCGAGACTTAAGACGTTAATTTGTTCTATCTCTTTCTCTGCATGTTTATAATCATGCAGAGTATAGACGCCACACCTAAGAGGAAAAGGAGGCCAAACTTGCTTTTTTGAATTTCTGAGAGTTTTCGTGGCTGAAGCAGTTGTAAGCTGATATGCGATTTCACGAGCTAATAGCTTGTCTGGTATGTATAATGGGAGGACATGAGGTCTGGCCTGACTGCCGAAAACTCTGACATAGGTGAATTTTTCTTCTCCAAACCATGTTCCTAGGGCTGTTAAGTCAATTTCACCCTTAGAGGAGATCTTAGGGGCAGGTTTATCAAAAAATGCATAGTAAAGAGGTAGCATAAATCCATTGCAGATTTGGTATAAATGGTGCTTATAATTAGTTTTCCATAGCTTCTGGTGGTAAATATGAATAGGCATAGGGTCCTGTGGAGTCCATCTCCACCCTAAAACAGGAAACTCGGAATTGAAACAGAGGGTATCCAAAATGTAGGCACTAAAATAGAACGGAGGGATGAACCTATCGGTAACACGGGATTTATTTCTGAATTCAAGAATAGCCGTGGCCAACTTATCCAATAATATATTCCCCCAATCCATAATTTCACTCTTACATGCTGCTTCTATCAAAGGAACCATTTCTATAGAAAACTTAGAAGAATCATGCAATCTCCATAGTCGGCACATCATGGCTCCAGCATAACAATAAGGAGAACATAAGGAGTCGATGGAGTACTTACCCGAAGACTCATGTTTGTGTTTCGCCGAGTTCTGCCTCCATTCCCTTATAGGTGCTGACTCGGTCTCATTCTTATCTCGAAACTTCTCAAGAAATGCTTTATTATATTTCTTCTCAGGCTCGGGCAAGTGGTACATTTGTCTGAAATCGTTGGGCTGAAATGAACCAAATATTCTTCCATAGACAGTGCAGAATTTTATGTCCGTAATTGGAATTGCTTCGATTGCCCATCTCACCACATCCGTATATGGAAGAATTTGTTCTCTAGCTACTATCCTATGAAGGTAGGAGTCAGCCAAATCCTTCAAAGTAGCATTGGATTTTTGGCTTGAACCTGTTGAGGCTTGTACCAATGTTTGCTCAGGTTCCTCGGCTTCAACCAGGTTGTAAATATTTTGCCAAGTAGTGTTGCCAAGGCCAAGACATGTGGTATTTGAGATTAATCCCTTCTTGCTTGGTCCCGGATCGGTGGCATGCTGTCCTATTATCATAGGAGCCAAAGGCATTCCAGACTTCTTAGATTTCTTTCCCATCGTTACTGCGGAAAAACTCTGCGCAAGAGAAAGATAGACGTAATACAGAGAATAGATAGCTAAAACCAAATATGAGGAAATTGTGTCAATCAATGGGAAATGGATGATTTATCATAAGGTTTCCGCGGATGCAATCTCTGAAAGGATTTAGGCATGACTGCGTATTAATTGGTCGTTAAAACTTGTCAATCACTTAATTGCTCGTTATATCCTTTATTTGCCGAATAATGGTTTTAAGCGTGGATTTGATTTTTTGGCGATTGAACGCGAGCGAATCTCTATTGGGAAGAGAAAAGGCTTTCAATGTTAATTAATAAATAATATAGCGAAATCATATTGATCTTTTTCAAAAATCGCGCTTTTGGG
Organism: Pinus taeda; assembly: GCA_000404065.3. Lineage (NCBI taxonomy): Eukaryota > Viridiplantae > Streptophyta > Pinopsida > Pinales > Pinaceae > Pinus > Pinus taeda. The sequence goes on along the minus strand of APFE030916710.1, from coordinate 100,888 downwards.
TTCATCGCAATCGGCAATCGGAGGAAGGCTTGGGTAGTTTCATTTGAGTCATATGAAATCCCCGATCGCCGATATGCGATATCGCTTGACTCGCATCGGGAGTTTGAATGAGGAGAGCTTATTATGTTCGCGTCACATTCCCCGATCGCCGATTGCGATATTGCATCGGGGCAAAGGGGAAGGGCCTTTTATTATTTGTTTTCCTGATTATCCATCGGCTATTTGGCTTTTATCGCATCGGGGAAAATAAATGGGTCATGGTTTATGCATCCTTTTGTTATTGCGATATGCGATCTTGCGATCGCTTTATCGCAATAACAAGGATTATTCTTTTTATTTTAAAAGACCGGTTATTTCAAAGGGCTTGAAGCTATTTTGTTTATTTCGGAACCTTTAGAAAAGTGGTGGATTAATACCAATTTTAAATTAAAAGGGACCCATTTCAATTTATAATTTTCTAAAGTAAGATTTATTGAAATGGGGGGTTGTTGTATAGCACAACAGCTGCACGGGCGAAGTGGGGGGTTAGAGGGGGGGCAGTAGCTCCCCCTTCGTTGCGTCGGGCACAACAGACATGATAGCACCCCCTGTCGGGCGATTTGCAGGGGGTGGTAGTCCCCCTGTACAGATTTGGGGTAAAGTCCTGAGATTTTTTTTTTGGACCCAATATTAGGTGATAGGACCTACCTATGGTTTTCGTGCATGGGTTTTGTTAAGTCCCTATAATATTAGTGTTTCCCCCATTACTATTGTCATTGTAGCTCTGATTGTTATTGTTGTGCCCCTATTTTCCCCATATTGTTATTATTGTGCCCCATAGAACTCCACTATTGTTATTGTTGTGCCCTTATATTATTATTGTTATGTCAGCTTTAATTATATTGTGACCCCTTAGACTCCTATATATAAAAAGAAGGTTTTGTCATTTATATCATCGAATAATTGTTCATTTGTGTAATGTAAAGGAGGTTTCCCACTCGAAGAGGCTAATTTTGAAGTCGTTGATCTATCGTTTCTTCTATTTTATGAGTTGGTTTCATAACAATTGGTATCAAAGCTTTGGATTCTAGGCTTTCACTTCTTCAAACCGGTAATTGTGGCATTTTCACTATAACTTTGTTTCTACGATGTTTCAGAAGCTAAAATTAAAACCCATTTTAGTATAAATCTGGATGAACCTTAGGTACAAATTTCAGATCTTGTCTCACTATAATTTCGAAGATATGATCCAATGAAATTAGGGTTTTTGCAGGCTCCCGAATTATATCTCAAACATATGACCTGGGGAAAATCGTCATAACTTTATCTTTGAGCGTCAGATTGAAATTTCGTAAAAAGTGACATGAATATAATGGAATATAGTTTTCTTTATATTGGTTTCACTTCCGAAGGTTGAAATAGTGATACATGGCACTTTGTACAGTTTCTCTCTACTGAACCCATCTATAATTAGGTCATTGTGGGAGATTTGGCATAAATCTTCCTTTGAGAATCCAATCTTGATCAGACTTGAGGGGTTGGAAAGAGGACTTAGAGGGATACCTCAAGACAAAATCTCAGAACTTGGAGATCCAAAATTATAGATATAAAATAGATTCAATATTGAGCTCCTACAAAGCGAAAAAAGGTGTGTAGTTGTTTTAAAATTTTGCATAAGTTTGGTTTGAGAAATTAGTTTGAAGGGATTCAAAGGGCATAGTGAAGCATAGTTATCATTAATTGATGCCTCAAAGAAAGAAAATGGAAACACCTAGTAAGCAACTTGAAAGCTCTAACATGACTCATGAATAAGAGGAAGAAATGCAACATGATATATCAAAATTATGATACCAAGTGCAACAAAATTCACTATCACAAAAAGTAACAAAAGCTAAGATGGATGGTTTAAAGAAAGACATGGAAGCTAATATGGATGGTGTGGAAGCTAAGATGGATGGTTTGAAGAAATTTGGAAGCTAAGATGGATGGTGTGGAAGCTAAGATGGATAGCACAGAAGCTAAGATGGATGGTATAGAAGAAAAAATTAAAAGAAACATGGAAGATTTGAAGATAGATTTGACAAAGTTGCTACAAGAAATGCTTACTAATGGTGAATGGGTAGTAAAGGAAACTCATGATGAGAACAAGTTATCCATGCGAGAATATGTATTGAATAGCCCAATTATTTCCATTCCAATGGGTGGTGCTGATGTTGTACCAGGAGTCCAATGGCTACAATCTTTGGGTACGATAGCTTTTAATTTTCAAGAACTTTTCATGAAATTTCATTTGGAAGGAAAGGAAGTTGAATTAAGGGGTATTGCATGGAAACCAAGAAAGGTAATCAACTCTAATGGAATGAAGAAGCTTATAAATAAATAAAAACGAGGCGTAATTTCATAATTATGTTCACTAGAGGTTCCACAATCGAAATCATCTATTTCTCCAGATCTCCAAAATGTCTTGGACAAACATTCCAAGGTATTTGAGACACCCAAAGGCCTCCCACGTATTCATGATCATGATCATGCTATTCATTTGATTCCGGGAAGTGTTCCTCCAAACATCAGGCCTTACAGATATCCCTATGCCCAAAAGAGTGAAATTGAACGTATGGTTGCAGAAATGCTTGAGGTTGGTATAATTAAACCTAGCCAAAGTTCTTTCTCTGCTCCAGTAGTATTGGTGCACAAGAAGGATGGATCATGGCGCAAGTGTCCAGATTATAGGGAGTTCAACAAGATCACTATTAAAGATAAATTTCCCATTCCTGTCATTGATGAATTATTGGATGAATTGCATGGATCAATTTACTTCACCAAGTTGGATCTTCATTTAGGATATCATCAAATCAGAATGAAGACTGAAGACATTCTGGAAACAACATTTAGAACTCATGAGGGTCAAAATGAATTTTTGGTCATGCCTTTTGGCCTTACCAATGCACCTTCTACATTTCAAGGTTTGATGAATTGCATTTTCAAACCCTTCCTTAGAAAATTTGTGTTAGTATTTTTTTATGATATACTAATCTACAACAAGCCTTGGAAGGATCATGTTGAACATGTTGACAGGGTGCTACAACTATTGGAGGAGAAACAATTATATGCAAAAGATCCAAATGTTTCTTTGGAGTACAAGAGGTGGAATATTAGGGTCATATTGTATCTCATGAAGGAGTTAAGGTAGACCCTAGCAAAATTAAAGCCATTAAGGAATGGAAAATCCCCACATCCATAAAGCATCTGCGAGGATTTCTCGGGTTGACAGGGTATTATCGCAAGTTTGTTAAGAATTATGGGAGAATAGCAACACCTATAACAACATTATTGAAGAAAGATGCATTTTCATGGACTCCAGAAGCAATGAAGGCCTTTGAACATCTTAAAGAGGCAATGTGCCAAGCACCGATCTTAGCTATGCCGGACTTCACAAAAATATTTATTGTGGAATGTGTTGCTTCAGAAAATGGAATTGGTGTTGTTTTAATGTAAGAAGAAAAACCCATTACTTTCGAAAGTCATCCAATCAAAGAAATCATTTACGAAAAGCTGTTTATCAGAAGGAAATGTTGGCAATACTACATGCACTTAAGTAATGGTGACCCTACCTAATGGGAAGACACTTCAAGGTAAAAATGGATCATGATAGTATTAAATACTTTTTAGGACAAAGATTATCTTCAGAAGAGCAGAAAAAATGGGTCAAAAAGATGTTGGGTTATGACTTTGAAATCGTCTACAAAATAGGGAAGAAAAATGTTGTGGCAGATCCACTCTCAAGAAAGGATGAGGATGTGGAAGCATTGATTTGTGCCATTTCTATTATCCAACCAGATTGGATAAACGAAGCAAGGGATGAATGGAAGAATGACGAAGAAGTGTGGGCACTCATTCAAAAGATACAACAAGATCCAAGTACATCTGATACATTTAGCTGGAAAAATGATTCGTTATGGTACAAAGATTGATTATACCTAGGTAAGAATTCTCAACTCAAAAAAAAATTCTTATGGAATTGCACACCTCCCCTTTAGGTGGGCACTCAGGATTTTTAAAAACTTACCACAGGGTTAAGAAGGATTTTATTTGGTATGGCCTTAAATCTGATATTCAAAATTTTGTGGCGAAATGTTTGGTTTTCCAACAAAATAAAGTTGAAACAATTAAGACCCAAGGTCTATTACAACCTTTGTCCATTCCAAGCCAACATCGAGAAGAAGTTTAATGAATTTTATCACAGGTTTACCCAAGTCCAAAGGAAAGAGTGTCGTCATGGTGGTAGTTGACAGACTTACCAACTATGCACACTTTTGTGCATTATCTCATCCATTTAAAACCAATACATTTTCTACTGCATTTATGAAAACAATCAAAAGCTACATGGAAACCCAAAGATTATTGTAAGCGACAAAGATCCCATTTTCACTGGAAATATTTGGACAAAATTATTTTCTTGTCTTGGTACTCAGTTAGCTCATAGGTCATCTTATCATCCTCAATCTAATGGGAAAATTGAGATAGTAAACAAATGTTTGGAAGGATATCTTCATTGCTTTGTATATGATAAACAGATAAAATGGGTCAACTGGTTGTCTCTGTCTGAATGGTGGTATAACACTTCCTTCCATATTGTAGCAAAAATGACCCCATTTATGACACTTTATGTATAATATCCACCATCCATCACATCATATTTAAAAGAAATTTCAAAGGTTCAAGCAGTGGAAGATCATACAGAGCATCAACAAGAAGTTCTCCAACTCTTAAAGGATAGCCTCACTTTGGCGCAGAATAGAATGAAACAACAGGTAGACCAACATCGCATTGAAAGAAGTTTTGATGTAGGTGACTGGATATTTCTACGGCTACAACCATATAAACAAATGTTACTGAAGCAAGCTAAGAAGGATAATAAATTATCACTAAAGTATTATGGTCCGTACAAGGTGTTGCAAAAGATTGGTACTATGGCATATGAATTGGAGCTTCCTGCAGCTTCCCAAGTACACCCAATTTTCCATGTTTCATGCTTAAAAAATGTTATAGGTGACAATCTCCCAGTTCAAACAATATTGGAAAAACTTGGCGAGGAAGGAAAAATCGTATTGGAACCTGAAGTAGTCACAGAAGCAAGAACTCGATAGCTATGAAATCGATCAATTTTGTAGTATCTCATCAAATGGAATAACTTACCCACTGAAGATTCCACATAGGAGGATGAAACTTTTATACAAAATCATCCAGAACTACTCAAGTGTTGAGGACAACACTTTTTTGAAGGAGAGGGGCATGTTAGGTCCTTATAATATTAGTGATTCCCCCATTACTATTGTCATTGTAGCCCTTATTGTTATTGTTGTGCCCCTATTGTCCCCATATTGTTATTATTGTGCCCTTATATATTATTGTTATGTTGGCTTTGATTATATTGTGACCCCTTGGACTCTTATATATAGAAAGGAGGTTTTTTCATTTGTATCATCGAAGAATTGTTCATTTGTGTAATATAAAGGAGGTTGCCCCCTTGAAGAGGCTGATATGGAAGTCATTGTTTTATCTTTTCTTCTATTTTATGAGTTGGTTGCATAACAGTTTTGCACATGGTTTTGGGCATGATGGTTTTATGCCCATGGTATCTTGTAGATTGAGTCAATAGAACTACTGTTATGTTCTAATCAAGTTTTAATATATTTGGGTTTATGAATTCTTCTACATGTATATATATTTGTTGTAACATTGAAAGGAAGATAATGAAAAATCAATCTGGTAGTCCCGATTTTGGGATCCAGGGGAAAATCTCTATGTATTTGTTTTGTGTTTCTTGCCATCGTATGTTTTTTCTTTTTAAATTCATTTGTAGGTAATTTCTATATAGAGTTAGAACCTACAATTCATTTAAGGTTTCAATACCTTTAATTAATTATATAATGAAATGATCTTCCAAAAATATTATTCAAACTAAAGCATGTTGACAATACTATATCTTTATATAGAAAAAACTTAAAAATATATATATATATATATATATATATATATATAATATATATATATATATTATATATATTGAGAAAAAGTAATAAGAGACTACATCATTGTGTAGACTTTATTAGACCCAAAAGAACAGAAATATTTTGATTTTTAACTCTTGGGATCTTTTATGTCTCTTTGTTTAAAACTTTTCAGAGGCGATTTGTTCTTTTTTTTTTTTCCTTTCAAGACTTGTAGACATAATGAAAAGAGACGTGTAAAAGAAGTTGTATAATTTGTTAATAGATAGGAAAAAGGGAGTAAATTATTAATCTTTTTTTGTCTTCCATTAAATTGATTACAAACTGTGAGTCCCCATAGATATGAGGTACAAATCCTTTATTTTATTACAAGTTTAGAGATCAATTTAAGAGAAAATTATTTCACATAATTATTTGTAGTTAGGCCAATATTTGTAGAGAAAAAAGATGAAATGTGTGGCTGTCAAATATGAAGTCCCTGTACCACCCACAGATGAAGATCCTTGTGCAACTCCATAAATATAAAAACGTAAACATAAAAAAACAAAAAGCAGGCGCACACAAATAAACAAACAAAACAAAGGAAATCTTTGTGAATTTTCATATATCATATGGAATTACTCTTATATAATATTGATGTTTTGATTTATTCATCAATGAGATAATCTGTCTCCTACATTAACATGAGAGAATATGTTTTTTCTAATTTACAAAAATAAAAACCAAAAAAATGGAGGCATAATCTGCTCCCAAAGAAACAACTTTATATTGTTGCTCTTGTTTAGTGATATCATAAATAAATCTTGTTTTAGGCGTGCATTTAACACAAAAGAAGGCAATCTATTAATTTTTTTATTTTTACTATTCATTTTATTGGGCATGACATTTGTTGAAACATCTATACATAATTAATTTTCCCTCTTGATATCTATTTTCATTTTCTGTGTTGTGCTACAAATCAATACGTTTATAGATGTGAGGCTAAAACCAATTTTTTTCTCTATGTGCTATCCCTTTCTTCCATGACCACTTACCAAAAAAAGAAGGAATATCATTACCACTTCTTAAGAAAAAGCATGGCTATCATTACCACTTCTTAAAAAAAAGCATGACTATCATTACCACTTCTCAAGAGAAAAAATGATTGTTGTTAATGTCCAATGTTTTTAATCTTCTCTATTTATTAAATAGGTCATTATGACATTTCTCAAGAAAAAGAATGACTATTATCAATGACCATTTTTTGTTAATCTACTATGTTTATTAATAAGTCACTATACCATTAATCTTCTTCTTTTTATTAAACAAGTCACTATACCATTAGGGTTATACCATTAGGGTTATTGTTAATGACCATTGTTTATTAACCTCCTCTATTTATTAATAGGCCACTACACCATTTTCAGGTAAAAAAATGGCTATTGTTAATGTCCACTACTTGTTAATCTCCCCTATTTATTAACATGTCACTATGCCATTTCCCAAGAAAAATTAATGGTTATTTCTAATTTATATCACTATTAACAAATTAAGATGCTCTGTTTATTAATAGATCATTATGCCATTTCTCAAGAAAAATAATGGCTATTGCTAATGTATATTTTTCGTCATTCTCCTCTTTTTATTAACACATCACTATACCATTTCTCAAGAAAAATAATGGCTATTGTTAATATCCACTGATTATTAACAAGTCACTACAACCACAAATGGGAAGAAAAAAACATCAACTAAATCAAATGGAACTATAACCTCAATAAAATAAAAATATCCAGTTACATTTCTTTCATTAATTGATAGCCAAAAAGTTTAAAAACAAGGGATCATTAAAAACAAGGGATGAATTTTCATTTTACATAAATCAAGAAAATCAAAACCACTTCTTCTGTCTTCATATGCACAATCAAATTAAATATAAAAAACTATATTAATGAAAGTGAAAATAATTTGTGTAAAGCATAATCAAATTAAATATACAAAACTATATTAATGAAAGTGAAAATAATTTATTCGTAAAGATTGTTCCATCTCTGGCAACCTCATTATTATGTGAACTTAGATGATCAAGGGGTCTACGCACATTGGTGAAGCAGTGAGATTGTGATATAACAAAATGTTCCAATTGGAGAACCTGAATGAAAAAATTGAAATCATCATTTGGAAAAAACCACATAAGATGGTATGACACGCATAAGATGGTAGAAGAAAAGTCACCACATCAGAAAAACTGGAATTTATGCCCCCTTCCACATGCGTGGTGGCGGTGCCGGAAAATTCATTTTATATTTTTCTCATATTTATATTTATATTTTAATTATGACAGAGGTCACTAAAAGGCAGAATAACAGACACAATGTCAATGGATATGAAAATGGCAACACAAAGAAATTGTTTACATGGAGATGAAAATGGTAGATAATGTCTGGTCTGACTAATTTAAAAAAGGAAAACTTTCGGTGTAATTATATTTGGAAATTTATAAGAGAGATAATACATGGGAAAGAAATTTCAAGGACATGGATTTTGAAGAAAGTATTTATCGAAGAAAAACATGTTGCAATATAAGAAGTGATCTAGTTGTCCAGCTCCTTCCCTAGATTTGTTAATGAGGATGATAATCATGCCTGGATAAAGGAGGTTTTGAAAGAAGAATTATATCAAACTCTGCAAATGTTTGAAAAGGAAAAATATCTTAGGTTTTATGGATTACATGTGGACTTATTCTTGGTTTATTATGAGTTTATAGAGAAATATTTATAAAGAATGGTAGAGACAAAGAGAAATCAAGGAAAATTTTTGGGATCCTTCAATATGACATTCTTGTCATTGATTTTTGAAGAAGACAGTCGTACAACCTTGAGAAATTTAGACCCATCTCATTATGCAACTACATTTGCAAATATATCTCAACGGTATTTTGTAAAAGAATAAAAATTGCTCTCTCAAATCAAATATCTGGAGAATAATTTGGGTTCTTAGAGGCTACATAAATGCATGAAGTTGTTTAGAGTTCCTAATAATGCATTCACTCAATAAACGTTGGAAACAAAGATTGATGGTGATAAAAATGTACCTACCCAAATATTATGACAAGGTAAGTTGGCTTTATATTAGACTATCTTTAGTTCATTTAGGATTTTTCCATAAATATATTGTTTGGCTAATGAATTTCATTTTCTAAATATCTTTTGATGTATTAGTAAATGGAGTAGCAAACCCTTTCTTCAAATTAGGGAGGGGCATCTGACATGGATGTCCCCTATCCCCCCTTCTCTTTGTTTTAATAGTTGAAGATTTAAGTAGGCTACTTAAAGAAGTAGAAGAACATGTTAGTATTAAGGGGGTTCTTATTGGGGTATATGTAATATCACACATTATTTTTTGTGGACCATATACCAATTTTTGTGAAGGAATTAGAAGGGTCATTTAGAGGTCAAGACTATCACGGATTTAATCTATAAAGTAACTTATCAATATGGAAATATCTATGATAACCTTATGAAGATATCTAAATTGGGAAACAATTATTACTCATCTATTTCCCTATAACATTACCAATCTAAAATGGGGTTTGAGCTATCTGGGATCATTTTTGAAGTTAACTCAATATAAAATAAGAATAATAATAATAAAAAAATTGACATTGGATCAAAACTAAAATGTAGAAGAAAATGAATGTGTGGTTCTATAGATGGTTTCCCATGAGAGGTCAATTGGGTTTTGGTAAAAACTATTCTTGATGTAATTTTAGTATATTATATATCCCCTGCTTGGGTCCCAAAAGGTAATTTTGAAACCATTAAAAAAAAATCTACAAGGTTATTTGTTCCAGAGACCAAAAAAATAAATTTCTAGTTGTGACCTCTCGGAAAAAAATGTCAATTCCAAAAACCATTAGAGTATGGGGCATAAAAAAATACTTTCTCCTTTCAAAGGATCATATTGCAAAAAATATGTGGGAGCTAAATTAAGGAATATGTTTTTTAGTTCAAGTAGCAATAAATAAGTATGTATATCCTAATATAATGGAGGTTTGGGGAAAAATCTCATCAAAAAATAAAATACTACCTCAATAGTCTAGAAAGTTGTTATCTTTATTTTCCATTTAGTAGGCAACTAATTGATTTTTCAAATTGGAAAAAGGAACAAAGTGAAAACTGGTCTTCACCCTGGGGTAGGGAGAAAAGGTATGCACATACTTCCTTTTCAAATTATTAATGAGTTAAGGAATAAAGGATGCTTTAATCTTGTATAAGTTGCAAATTGGGTAATCTCCACTACTTTGCAACAACAATGATTATCATGAGAAGAAATTGGTTCGGAGGTAGAGCATGCAAAACATTAGAAATGATACACATATCTCCTAATAGGAAAGAATGTTAGGCTTAAGGAAGAAGAGTGTCAACTAATACAATCATTGAATCCAATTAGAGCATATGTTCCTAGAATAGTATACAAAGCAAGAAAGAAGAGAAGACTAGCAAATCTGGTGGTGGAAAATCATATGAAAATTAAAGTTTCCAAATAAAAATGAGAACTTTATGTGGTTAAGCTTACACAACAAGGATCCCACATGGGATGTTCTTAAGAAGAGGAATTTTATAGGGTCAAGATGGCATTGTCAATGTCATCAAGCAAAATAAGCTAGTGTTAATCTAATGATGAAATGTACATACTCAAAGGAAGTATAGAAAGAGGTGGAAATATTAATAAGGATTGAGAATCTTTGGGAAGGAGGAAGTCTTGAAGGGGCCTTCAAAACCTCATGTAATAGAAATAATACTTCCAAGGGCATAGCACTACCACTTAACATAGTCTAGGGAGTATGGTTTGCTAATAGAAAGGAGACTTCCAAGATCAAAACACTACCACTTAACATAGCCAATGGAGATAACTTGCTAATAGAAAAGAGACTTCCAAGATTGAAGCATTAGCACTTACCATGGTCTAGGGAGTATGGCTTGTTATAAATCTAAATTTATTTGAGCACAGTGAAACTTTCCCTCAAAGATGTTGTACAATCTTTAAACATTTTAAATGCCTACCCATAGTTACAAGACAAATATATCTCTCATATGGAAGGTGAAGTAACAACATATAAGGATATTCGTAGGGATCTTTCAATGATGCATCATAGGTGAATGCTTCTAAGGGAGATTCAAGAAACATACTATACTTATCTACATATCACAATATTAATTTTAATGTTATAATTGGTCAAGAAACTAACAAATTTTATAAGGTGATGACTTTAAAGTTGGTCCTGAAATTAGCACATGTATTTGGTGTAGCCTAATTAGAACTTTCTGGAGACTCAAATATAGCTTCTAATGGATGAACAAATAATTACTCTTAGAAACTTTACATTATGACCATTGTCTTATGGAACTCTTAATATACTAACATCACTCTCATACACATGTCCATCTCATATTCATAGGGATAAGAACAATGTTGGAGAGAAAGCCTTAATGGTTGGATTGGGCTAGAATGAAGAACCTAAGTTAAATAACCCAATATAGACATATTATAGAATATAGTCATGAACCATGAACATAACTTTAGAAATTTCAATTTCTATCTTTATCAATTTTTTGTTAATGTAATGAACTTTCATAAATCATATATATAAATGATTAATACATTTTTAAAATATTTTTTTTGTTTTTTTTTTTTTTTCAAAATAAAAGCTAATGTAACTGAACATAATATTTTCTTTCTTTCTTCAAGTAAAAAGTTAAATACATATGAACAAGAACCATTGACAATAAACTTTATTATATAATAATATACATAATTTTTAAGTATAAAAAACATACTTTTTTAAAACAAAATAATTAAATCCAGTGCATATAAAAGTGTGTTATTTTATTAAAAATAAATGCATAATTCAAATTAATTTTATTACTACAATTTACCCATTATAATATTAAAGGTTTAATCTTAAAATATTTTTTTTAATAATGTATAAAAAGTAACTGCACTATATTCCTAAATTCATATATTAAAAAATTTCCTCATAATTAAACACCATTAAAGGGGAATTCACCATAATTATTCTTTGACTATGGTTTTAACATATATTCACGTTTTAAATTTTGTTCTACAAGATGGAATTTTCCGACCTTGAATGTGGAGGTCCACAAAACTACCAATTAGCGAATTGAGAATAGTGGGATAGGGAGGTCCTATAAATGTCCGAATCTTCCCCCATTTGTCCCATGGTCGCATCTTTATTTCGGTATGTTTTAATATATGAATTTTGTTGTGCGCGAAAAGATGGTGAGGTCCCACAAGTGTAAAATTTAAGTCATAATTTTCCATGTGAGTGAGTTGAATTTAAAGAGAATGGTACCAAAGTCAAACTTCATCATAAATAAGAGAAAACATACACCTCTAGTCTGAGACTAATTCCAAAATGATTTCTATGGTTTGGCCTTCACCAATGAAAGTAGTTATAAAGTAGTCTAGTCATTATAGAGGGTGATGACTATATGCACTTATCTTCTAGAAGTTTGAAGGTGATATATTATCTCTATTTGAGGGGGAACTGATGTAGATTCCTTTTTATTCATTCCATAATGGCCATAAATCCCATTAAAATATAATGGAGATTCATTTTCATTCTTGCCCTTTTCATTCTTTCCCTAATGCCCATAATACCATTAAAATATAAATGGAGATTCATTTTCAATTCTTGCCCAAGATGGCCATCATCTCATTAATACATTATTTGGGAGAGTAATAACATATAAAAAATAATGGATATTGATATTTATTTTCTTTGTAAATATTTAGTAGTAATTTTATAAATAATGTAAATAGGAAAAATATAACAAAATATTATCAATATTTTAATTTTATATTTTAATTATTTAGTGTATCAATTGCATGATAATATATTATTTAGGAAAGGAAGATTATCTTTTTTCTTAAAGAAAATTTGGGCAAATCAACTTGAAAGGATCACTTTTCATCAGCGAAATTTGCAGAACCTAGCACAAAGGGTGTCGAGGAGAATTGAACCTGTGAACTCTCAATGGTGAGGTACTTTAGCAACTGGAACTTGACCAATTGAACTAAACCTAGAGGCTAGGAAAGGAAGATTATCAACAAATAATTGTCAACATTTTATTTTTGTCAATCCAATTATTTGACGTCTCAATCCTATTATAATACACTATTTAGGAAGGGAAGATTATCAACAAACAACTATCAATGTTTTATTTTCTCATTTCAATATGGACATTAGCTAATTGAAAACTTCGATTAATTGTAATTCGTGAGGAAGAAAACATTATGTTTTAAAATATGTTATTATTATATATAGTCATGCATAAGGTCTCAAACCATCGCCTATGATTTGTATAGGGAATTAGAACTTACTAGTGTGATGTGAGCATCATTATAATGTTTTACATGCCATTTTTAATTTTGTCAACTTGGAATTAGCTTGGAAGCCTTGGTCGTTGTATGGGGACGAAAACTAGCATCTTGGGCCATAAAATATGTTATATCTTTTATGGATGATGTGAAAATTTCATCTATTACATCAACTGGAAATTATTTTTCTAATTGTTAATTTACTTAACAATTTATTTTCTGTCTGCTACAACAAATACCAAATAATTCATGGTGATTTTCACAAATAAAATACATAAGAAAATAACGTTGGAAACTGAGCAAATACTAGCACACACACATAAAAATTGATACAATTATTTTTGGACAAATTTACCTGGAAAAACCCAACTTGGGAAAACCAGTGCAACAGTTGAGGGTTTTATTATTATGCAATAGTGAGAAATTCTGAGTACAATAATATGGATGCCGAAATTTGGCTATCATGTAGAGAAAATACTGGAAAAAATATCTTGACAGAAATTACCCTCACTCTGAGAAATCCTAGCTCTCGACTACTTCTGAAAACCAAGTCCTCCAACTAGGCCTGCGCAGTCTTTGCATCAACTTGAAGTTGTTGCTGCACGTGCTGCCCAAATCGTCTGCTAATCAAGTTGTCCTGCCTGTAGTTGGCTGGGAAAAAGTATCTCTGACACTTTGGAACCTCTACCCGACCTCTAGAACTGAAAACATCTGTGCTCTTTAGCAAATCAAACTTCCCTCTTAGGCTTTTGCGTTAGGACCGTGCAACGTTCTGGAGAAAGTTCAGCCTATCTGCAAATACACTCGTTGGATCTGGAAAACTTCCTCTAGCCTCACTATCCCTATCTCTCATTATCTCTTCTTCGATATCTGGCTCCTTGGCAATTGTTGCTGCTCTCTGGAAATCGAACTGCCAAGGAAATCAAACTTCTCAAGTGTGTTCTCCAAGTGCCCATCAACTTCTTCTTATTATCCTTTGGTGTACTTGCAACAGCTAAGATTAAAACTTAATCAAGGGCCAATATCATATCGGAGTCGATTTGTATGAGTTTCTAGAAAATTATCACCTTGACTTAATTAATTATGATTAATTAACCAGTTTTCCTAAGTTTAGACTTAGGAAACATTAAAAAATAGGTTAATAATCTAATTAAGCCATCTTTAAGTGGAATTTCAAAAAATGATTTTTGGGTTTTGGAAATATCATGTATTCTAGCCTCTTCACCAGGTTTCATAACTAGAACACATCCGATGCTACAAAAACTAACAGGTGATGCATGAGGGCATTAATTGTAACACATATTATCTACAAGTAAACGTTGGCCTATGAGTGGAAAAGGGTAAAAATTATGAAGATCCACACACCACATATGGATTGTAGGACTCTAGTTATGTTTAGTGATGGAAATTAAGGTATTAGGTCTTAATAAATGCTTGTGAGGCTCATGAGCTACGCATGTACCCTAAACCACCACATAGGCCATATAAATGGAATATTTGGACCATAATTATGATATGAGAAACATTACAAGGTTTTGAGCATCATGGATGGTATTAAGAACTTTTCCATGATTTGTAGATGAGAACCAAGGTCTTAGGACCTATAAAATAATTTTATGAATCATAAGCCATGCATGGTGTTCCATATCGCCTCACTTTAGTTGTAGAGAGTCTTTTTCCTACAAGTGTGACATGGGATTCACTATAATATTTTATACATCAAGGAAAAAGACTTGGTGATTCTTTAGGGATAAAAACTAATGTTTTAGGCCTTGAAATATGCCCTTAGAGATGATGGGCTATTTAAGGCCTTAAACAACATTTCATACCATACAAAGTGAATATTTGGCTTATGAGTGATGCATAGATACCAAACTAGGTCTTTATGTACCAAGGATGGTTCTCGAGGCCTTCATAAGGGAATGAGACAAAAACATAAATATTAGGATTTCATAAATACTTTGAGGGTACACAAGTTATGTACAATGCCATAAGCCACTACATATTCATTATAGAGGGAATATTTAACTATGAGTTGGATAAGAAAATTATTTTGAGGATTTATACATTAAGGATGGTTCCTAGGTAAATTAGAATTGACCATTATATAAATTTTGATTTATTTGAGTTCTTTTTAATTGTAAACCTTCAAGTTATTGAATTCTATGACTCAATTTAGAGGAAGGTCTTATTTTGGTGATTTTTGGTCCAAAAAACTTTGAAGCCTATTTGAGGCATGAAATGGATTTTTTATTGATCAAATATTGGCAATCAAATTCTGTGACCATTTAGTGTTATTCTACAAATTAATGGTGTTTAAAATATGCAAATATCACCTCAGTCAAAGTTTATATGAGGAAGTTATAACTCTTTTAAGTTGACCTATGACTTTGACCACTATGGCACCAAATGCATGTCACATTAACTCCCATTATTCATGCATGTGGAGCCATTAATATGTGCAATTTCAAGGGTCCAAAAACTTAAACCTAACCCTATAAAACTATGAAGACATGTTAAATACTCAATTGCTAGGAAAGGAAGGGGTTCTATTATTGTTGTATTGATTAGCTATTCCATATTTGATTAGAGAAAAGAAGCGGGATATTGTGAGAAGAACAAAGGATGTAGAAGATCCTATAGTATCCATATACACCATAGTATCTATGGAAACTCCATAATGATTCCGCCTTTCCTTTTATTTTAATATAATGAGAATAGGAATATTTAGATATATTGAATAATACTTTTATTTTTATTTTTATTTTTTTATTTTTTTTTTAAGTTTAGTAATGAAAAATATGTATTTCCTCTTAAAAAATCATTATATATAAGAAGATGGATTGCTTGCGCTGCTCTAGCATTAGGTTTTCATGTAACCCTTTGTCAAGCATTGCCACTGGTCTTGAGCTAGTAAGGTGCATCAAAGGAAAGCAGTGGAGTAGAGATGTTGTCGTTTGCATTTTAAGAGGTGAGGACTGATGGGATATTATGGTTAAATTTGTTGTGGAATGGTCCAATTTATGATATTGTTTGCAAATGATCCTTGAGGGTAAGTAAACACTCTGCCCTGTTAAACTATTTTGTGAATGGGCTTCTCACAAAACTGCAAATAAAGAACATAATATCAAAAAGGAGTCAAAATCTTATATCTTTGGTAGTGGTGTGGCATGTTCGGGGTGGTTGCGTCAAGTGTGCCCTATGGGGATGCTTATTGAACATCCTTATCTTAGTGCACATGGATCTCATGTTTACATTGCCTCTTGGGATCTGAATCCATCGAAGAAGTAACCTTCTATGGTTGATTTGGGGTTTGTGGATATGAAGCGACCTGTGTACATGAGGGAATTTTCTTCCCATAGGAATCCCCATCGTTCTTCCCTCTCTAATCTATCCAAAAGGAAGACATATAAGCAAAAGGAAAAACTCCATATTTTCTTAAAAAAACTTAATGGGAAGAACTTCATTTTCTGGATCAAGGGCTTGGACATGGTGGAAAGCTTGAAACAAAGCATTCAAAATAGTCTTGGTATATCTTCAATTTTTCAATGCTTGTTTTTTTAAGGGAAAATGCTACAAGACTCCTTTTAGTTGAAGGATTATGGCATTGCATAGAACTCCACCATCATTTTAAATCTTAGGTTGTGTTGTGGAGCTCAGAGCTCCAGAAACTCAAGTGGATTTGTCTCTTTCAAGGATGCGGTGCAAGGGAAGGATCACATCCCATTAGATCATATCCAAAACAAACCAAACATCGTACATAATAGTACAAATGGAACAAGAACTAGCCATGGAAGTTATTATTGGAGAGGTAATTTATTTATGTATTTATTTTTTCTCTATCCAAGGCTGTTATATGTAGATTTAATGGTTTATGGCCTATATCTCACGTTTTACACTAGTGCTTTTTATCTACTTGGACCCCCAACTATGAATCTATCTATTTATGTTCCAAAGGTTTATTCATTGTTCAATTTGATACATGAAAATATCTGGAGTATGTCCTAAATGATGGGTCATAGTTTTGGGTTAGAGACGGCCTCTTCATTACTCCATGGTTCCTAGATTTTAATGTTACAAATATGGTGGTCTCAACATGCTAGTATGGGTGAGATTACCCAATCTCCCTCTTCCTCTCTGGCACCATAAGGTCCTAGAGGATATTGGAAATTCTCTAGGAAAATTTAAAAAGATGGACCTTGAAAGAACATGAAAAGGTATATTTGCTTTCACTAGAAGGTGCGTAGAGATAGACCTCAACAAAGGTGTACCTGGCCTCATTCAACTGAAACATAACAACTTTTAGTGGACCTAAGTATTAGATTATGATAATACGTATGTTGAATATGATTTCAAACATGATACTTGTAGAATACATGCTAACAAGAAAAAAAACTCAAAAGAAAAAGAGGTAGGCCCATAAGCAAAAGGGATGGAAGGTATTCAAACTCGCACCTTTAAGAAGAAGAAGAAGAAGAAACTATGGAGAACCATCCAAATGTGGATGGACATGTTCAACATGTTAACCAAGTAGAACGAGGTGTTGTGGCTTAGTTAGAATTGCAACCCAAATTCAGAAAGGTATCGAATCAGTAGAGATCCAAGCATTATAACAACAAATTTAAGAGGAAACACACAAAGAAAAGGGCATGGGGATAAAAAGAGAACTCATGTCTATGAGAGCCCAGAGTCAGATCAATATGCCTCCTTGTAAACAACTAGAAATGAATCAACAATTGTATCGATTGGCCCTGGGGTTGACAAAAGGTTTAGAAAAGAAAGACTAAAAAGACGAGTTAAGTGATTTTTATCACACTGAACTTTGACATATTTTATGTAATTTTTACGTATTTCCTTTTTTATTGTTCATGAGCTAAAAACTTATGTGATCAAATATTTTCAACATATACAAAATGTAATTTTGTTCTTTGTTTCAAGTTAAATAAAATTACAATTTTTCTGACAAAAAAATTAATAATTAATTTTAAATAATTCACATTTATAATTTAAAATAGTCTTATCTTAATAATAAATTTAAATATAGTTTAATCTCCAATCAACTATGATTCAATAATAATAATAATAATAATACTAATAATAATAATAATTTTTAACATTACAGTGTAATAATTAAGTTTTATATTTATAAATATCATTATTATTATAATATTAATAATTTAAAAATATTAGTTTATTATAATATCCAAATTTAATATTATAATATTATAATTACAAATAATAATTATTAGAACACCATATTTGAATAATGTAACTAGATACTAAATTCTAGAATTTTAATTTTATATTTCTATAAATTTATTATATTAAAAAATTCATCCTGGTTTTCATTTGACCACGCTTTTATCACATATCTCATGTTTTAAAATATGTTCTAGAAGAGATATTTTTCCATCGTTGAATGCGGAGGTCCACACATCTCCCCATTGTGAAACCTACCCATGTCTTCCCTTTTTATCTTTACTTTATATTTCAAATTATAAGTTATGAACCCTTTGAAAATATAAGTTATGAACGCTTTGAATGGGAGGTCCCACTAATATAAATTATATTTAACTCGTAATTTGTTGAGATTTTCTGTTTCAATAAATTGGGCAAAAATCTCATGTAAGTGAGTTGAGTTGAATTCTATTTAACTATCCCTTACCCTCTTATTATTGCAAGTATATCCTCCATTGCAATTTAATGTCTAATGTTTTACACGCACAGTTCTATACTATCTTTATAATGGGGACACTAATGTAGATTCCTTTGTATTCTTCTTATACGTGGCCATTAAATTTTATGAAAATACATTATTTATCTTAGGATTAATAGTAAAAAGGAAAATAATGACAACTATTATCTTATTTTTTTATTCTAATTATTTGATGGATTAATTTTGTTGAGAAGTGTTTTCCAATTTAATATGAAAGAGATGATGTAATGTTTTGTTATGTAAACATTTTGACTTGGTCAAATAAAAAATTCAAATTATTTAAAATTAAAAATTATAACGAACTAATGCTTATAAATATTGTTCAGTAGTTCAAGTAAAATTGAGTTCATAGAGTCAATTTACCATTGGTGGTTTTTAGTCTCTAGGTTTTGAAAACACATGGTTTTGCCAATTGTATTCTTTTTTTAGGAGAAAAAAAATCGTAATTTTTATTAATGAAAACAAAAATTACATTTTGTAGACACATCAAATTTGTATGTTGTAGACACACCAAGGCTGTATGTTGTAGACACACCAAGTATGTATGCAGATCGATACAAAAACATGTCAGGTAGTGGTTGGGTTGTCAATGTAAGCCAACATCGAGATACCCTGATCCCTGAGAAATTCAATTAAGGAATGGGGGATTATTGATGAGCCCCAAAAATAGATGATTATATGGGCTCATTCAGCCTCCTAATTTGACTTAATCCACCATTCTTATTAGTTTATTGCATGTTTTTGATTATATTTATGCTAATAGAGTGAATTGGGTTAGTCATTATGCCAACGAGTCTAATGTGTGCTTTGTGTAGTCTTTTTGGTCAATTTGGGGACAAAATCAAAGGTTTAAATGAGCACTTGGCAACCAAATTCGTGGAGGAACAAGAGAGAGGATTTGTAGGAAGGTGTCCCCTTCATTTATGGGCCCTTACCTCAAATTCTCCACCATCAGATCGGAGTTCAAGGGCCACCACATCAATTATCACAAGGGCAGCCAAGCAAGTCAAGTAGGACTGCTGTTAACTACAAGTTTTGGCAGCCGAGTCCCTAAAGTTTAGGAGGACTATGGGTCTCAATTTGTATAAATAAGAAGGTTAGGGCTCATTTTGGTTACCGTAGTTAGTCACTTTGTAGGCAGAAGTTAGCTAGTTTGTAGTTCGGCTTTTAGTCATTTTTTAGGCAGTAGTTTAGCTCTGCATTTCAGCACATTTTCAAGTTTTCCTTGTGGACAGTTTTTGGAATGTAAATATTCTTTTGATCAATAAAGATGAATCCAGCATTGCAACAACTCTAATCTCTCTTAGGAGGCTGTACGTCTTGGGGTTGGGCCCATCTCAAGTGCCCAGTACCTCCTTTGTTTACCTTTATGTGTTTTTGCTGCATTCTTAGAATAAAATCTTCTATTTAGATTTAAATTTTGTTTTGTTATTTAGGTTGTTTTTTTTATGGTTAAAGTAGCTTTTCATGTTCAGATTTATTTGATAGGTTAACAACAGGGAAGATCTTCAGAAAAAGGGCCTCAAGCACCTCTGATCTCACCTCTCCCTAAGTGGGATCGTGAGCTGGGACAAAGGTGACATTGCTGCCAACAAAAACACTGTTCTTTGCTTCACCATGCAAGTATTAGTGTTGGATTCTTAGTTGTTGAACTTGATCTCAGTTTTGATGGCATGCTTAGGTTTATGATTGCTTAGTTGCATAGTTATTTCATCTGATTTCATTGCAAATAAACTTCTGTTCCATTTCTTTGCTGTTATCTATGTTAGAATAGGCTAACGTAGATAGGTCTTTGATTTTCCAAGTCCTTGTTTGTGTCGTTTGAAAAACAACTTGGAGAGCACCTGTTATACTCCTCTATCTGCCCATTCTCCATCAATCCCACCTGTTTCATCCTCCATTTCAGATCCTTGCCTTACCTTTGCCATGTTCCCTCACGTTGACCTACTTTCCATATTATTGTGTAGCATTGCCTTATCTCTCCTTGAACAAATCCAACCGTCCTTATCACTCCTCAACTCCATTTCCAAAGTCCAGGACCTCATTACACCCTTATCTCACCTCCATATCTGCTCCTTCACCTTTTTCTCTCCATCAAGCCTCCAAAATCCTCTTTTCAGAACATCCTATATAAAATCACAGAACATCCTGTAGAAATTCCAGAACATCCTGTAGAACCACTGCAAACTTCCTGTAGAAGCTCACAAATGAGGTTTCTTGATAGCCAAATTGTGTGAAACTCTCTGGAAGGGTGTTAGGGACCCCTTAGGCCCTCTTTGAACCTTCCCGACCTCTTCCAAGCATTTCCTCTCGCCGATCCACCTCTGCACAGTCAAAAGTCAGTTAAAAGCACATGCATGATAGTTCTAACAACTTATTCAAAAATACAAAAAGATGTTTTATTTTTATTTTTATTTTTATATGTTACTATAGAAGTAGCTTAGACACATGCATTTTACCTTCCTAGAAGTCAATGGCATCTCTTTCAGTAGCTTTCATCCTCTTTCTTGCATTAGTAGGGCTAGCTGGTAAAATTAGGGTTTGCTAGGGTTTACGTTTCCTTTCAACTTTCCAGTTTCTTTTTGAAAGTAGATTAGCCTTCTTTGAGTTAGCTTTCATCCATCAGTTAAAAATCTTCTTCTAAGAGCTCATAGAAGTTGGCTTAAGCTCCTAGTGGACTTGTGCTAGCTGACCAGGTGACAGCTGTGGCAAGAGCTAGTACTTGTGCATACAACACCATCACTTCCAAGTTTGTTATGAACTATCGGGTTGATAAAATTAAAGAAGGGAGTCCCAGGAGTTGTAGCATTATTGCTACAATACTAGGGCTCACCAATTATATGGTCTTGACCACATCTAGGCCAAGGATCTTGACCAATTTGAACCCAAGCACTAGAGACAATTTTCTAGGCAAGATCCCTGCCAATGATTTCAAAGGTATTTAAAATAGCTTTCCAAATGATAGAGATGTTGCCTCAAGGCTTATTAGATATATGCACCCAATATTCCACCGAAAGGGGCAAAACACCAACCACATTTCATGGCTAAAGGCTTAGGAAAATAGAAAAATATTCTTGACACCCCATCCACCCAAAGCCTTCGGTCTAGAAATCTTATCCAAACCCACCTAAGGGAGGGCTACCTATGCATTTAAACTATACCATACAAATTTATAACATACGCATCTAATACACTCCAGAACACCTTTCAAAATCCATGCTAAAGAGGATCAATATATAAGAATAACTTCAGGTACATATTTAATTAAGACCAGTATCCCCGCTTTGGAAGGCCACTTATGGCACCATATTTTGATTCGTTTCTCAACCTTTGAGATCAACTAGTGCCAATCCAACATCCAATAAGTGTTAGGTTTTAAATGGAATCCCAAATATTTGAGGCCATTATCCATCCTAGAAATTTCTATCGGAAGGATATCTTAGATATGTTGGATCTAATCAACCCCCATATTAGAAATAAGGAGGGATAATTTCTAAACATTTATAGACATACTTGTAACTTTCCCAAATAAATAAAGGATATCCTTCAACACCACTACTACATGGGGAGCACCATTGCAGAATATAGGGATATCATCAACAAATAAGAGGTTATAAATTGCCATTTTTCTTATTACCAAACATCCATGGAAATCCCCTCTTTGTTTGACTTCCTCCAAAATGCTTTTGAGGCCCTTCACCACCAACAAAAATAGAAGGGGAGAGAGAGGGCATCCTTGGTGAAGCCCCCGATGAGCATGAGTATCAATAGAACAAAGGAGACTGATTGAATACAACTCATAACCCAAGTGATGAAATCAAGGCTAAGCTCCACATGAGTTAAAAGGAGCCTAAGGTAAATCCATCTTATGCGATCGTATGCCTTTGATAAATCTAATTTGATAATGGATCCTTTGAGATTCATCATTTTTAGTCTATGCAAACCTTCTTGAGCCACCTAATAGCTTCAAAGAAATTTTCCACCTTTAAGGAAACAAAATTGTTCCTTTGAAATTGACGAGGTGGTTTAAGTTGAAGAGAAATCACCTTTGTTATTACCATATAGATTGAATTTCACAAGGAGATGGGTCTCAATTCTTCTAAGGAAGATGGTGAATCAAATTTTGGAATAAGGGCAATGAAGGTAGATTTTAAAGCAGGAAGCATTATGCGTTCCTACAGATATTTCTCTACCATAGATAAAATATCATTCACTAAAATGCCGAAGACACCCAAGAAAAAATCCACACCCCATCCATCAGGATCGAGACTCTCATCCTTTTGGAAGCTATGGAGCACTTTATTTAATTAATCTTCAGATACTTTGGCCATGTTCTCTCTGTTTTCTTCCTTATAAAGAAAGAGGGAGAATGGGAGAGATGTACGAATGATTTCTATAATAGTAGCTTCTTCTTGTGATTTGGAAAGACCTTCAAAATTCCAGATACCAATTTTGGCTAGAGAAGAAAATGATGAAGCCTCCCTTCCTGATTGACCTTTTAAGGACCAAATAACGTTTCTCACCTTACGCCCTTTTTCATAAGCCTCGAAATTTTTTTGTATTGTTATCCCCATAATCTAACCAGATGGCTCTGATTTCAATCTCACAATCCTCTAAATGCTTTTTCTTCCTCCTCCAAATGAAAAAGGGAATCTCTAGATTTCACCGACTTGAATCCTTAAGTTTCTTAGGCATCATAATCCTATAGTTTATTTTTGATCTCCCTGAGCTCCATAGTTTTGGCCTTTTCTTGTGCAAATCCCACTCTATGGTTTTTTGTTTGAGGTGCTTCAGATTATTTACAAAGTGTTTTCCAACCAAAACACCTAACTAGGGTGTAAAAGGAATCCCCAGTTCTTTAACCATCTGCACAAAAGCTTCATCCTTTAGCTAATTAGAGTTCATTTTGAATGTACAAGCATGTTTACGAGTGGCCCCTTTTAATTTAGGAAAAGTAGGAGAATGATTTGACACACCCCCCACTCCAACCCATTGTTTTATGAAGACAAAATGATCCATTAAAACCTCAAATATTAGAAAGCGATCCAACCTTTTGGAAATTCTATCAGAACCTAATTGCTTATTTCTCTAGGTGGGATGAAGCTTCACCATATCCACATCAATAAGAGACTGACTAGAGATACAAGCATAGAAAAATCAGACAGTGGATCATTTATGTCCTGATTACCCCAGGATTTAGAATACCCCAAGGAGAAATTTAGATCACCTACGATGATTAAGGAAGGCCAATTTAAGAAATATTTGTTGAGAAAAGACTCCTAGAATATTTTGCTATTTTTAGTTGGTCCACATACATTCAGTAAAGTAAGATATCTTCCTAGCTCTTTTGAGAATATTTTAATTCATAACCCCAAGAAAATACTCCAAAAGTTTAAAATATTTATGCAGTGCCTTTTCCATCCAACCATTAGACCCCTCGAGCGCTCGGAGGCATCGAAACCCTAAAAATCCTAACCACTCAAGAGTCCTTCAAAACTATGGGAGATAGTTTCTCCATATCCTAGAGTCTCTTGAAGAAAAATAATCTCAGGAGAATGAGTCTTGAAAATTCTTTTGAGAGCAAGTCATTTAGGGAGACTTACAAGACCCTGGTGGTTAAATGACAAAAGTTTCATTTGGAAACACCCAAGGGGGAAACAGCTGCCCAAGGACCCCTTGTGTTGATGATTATCTACTAATTTCCATATCTACCTTGGCACACTCTTTAGATTTTTCCAAATTTGACTTCTCCCCCTTCCCTTGATGTTAAAGCAAGAAGGTTGGATTTGTCCTAGCCATAAATCAAAGGGTTTATGGAAATGATCATTTGAGTGGGGGCGAAGGTTGTATGATAAAGAATCACCACTTGAGAAACAAGAACAAGAATTAGTGGGGGTGGTTACAAGGGAAGATAAGTCACAATGTGCTAGAGAAAAGGACCAATGGGCATGTGAAGGAAATAGGAAAGGTACGAAGAGTGAAGTAGAAGAAACAAAATGCAAACATGGGGAAGTATGAGCATGAGAATTAGAAACGGGAAAATCCATACATTGATCTAAATTAATTGATATAAAAGAGGAGGAAATAGGGAGTGTACCTAGAACAGGTTGCTCCAACGGATTTTGAAAACCACCATATACATTCATAGGGTCTAAAGGAGGTGCAACAAAAATAAACACTCTTCTGATCACTTGGGGAGATCTCCCATCTCTCCACATGACAAAAACATCCTATTCTAAGGAAGAATGTACTCCCAGAAGAAATCCTCCTCTCTATTCATTGCCGAATGAACCATCGATCAATGCTTTACAATATGGCCATATAGGTGGTAATGACAGAAGCGAAACATAACTCCTTCATAGTTGAGGTCCTAAATGAAACCCTCCTCCCGACCAATATTGAAAAATGTAGCAAGAAAGTCTCAATTTGATCTTTCCTTGGTCAAATTGAAAAAAAATCGAATTTCCACATCAGCAGACAACTTGGATGTAGTTTATGGAGGTGAGATGGCTCTTATCACTCAGTTAGCTTAGTAAATTCGAGTTAGAGGAGTTAGAGTTCAGTTAAGCATGTGTGATTTCTAATTTTTAGCAATCAAGGTCATTTATTTCAAGTTGTTTTCAGTTAAATGAGTTCTAACTGGTGGAGGAACTATTGGAAGGTCAGTTGTGTAGTGGGACAACAATCTAACTCACTGATCATCTAGTTGATTGATCGATCAACCCAAAGTAACTAGTGGATGTAGATAATTTGACTTCCCCCATTGTGGTGGAGATTCGAAGGTAGTGTAACATCAATTATAGACTAGTCTTGCATGTACAGGTGTTGCATGTAGTCAAATGATCAACCTTTGGAATTACGCAAGCATTTTGGAGGAAATTCATAAATAATAGGGGCCTAATTTCCTCACGAATTGCACAAGGAAACGAGGGCTCAATTAGAGGTAGAAATTGACTAATTTTGGGTCAAATCTTCTCTATGAGTAGAGAGATAGGTTCTTCACTTGCAGGTTGAGCTCAAATTGAGCTAGGAATTGTAATACATCCCTATTCATCAGATTAATGCAAGTAGGAAAATGGGTTTTTAGCAAATTTCTTTCCCCTGGAAAATTACTGTGTGCATGTGTGTTATTTCTTATTGCATGTTTCTGATTATTGTTCTAAATTATGAATTGAACTCTGCAGAGCAGTGGTGTAGGACTGTGTCTTGTGATTTAGATTAAAATTTCATTAGCTGTTATAATTCTACACCATAATTTCTTCATGGTATTAGTGCAAGATTCACATTATAGGAATTTCGCAGTTGTTTCTTAGGAGGTTCGAATTTGTAGCTCAATGTAGTAGGATCTCTTCAGAGTTGGGAATATGACCTTCAATGAGTTGAGACTAGAGTATGCCTTGGAAGGAAGCTCTAATTTCATCTCATTGAAGGATTGCATGGAGGTAGTGTTGGATGACAATGGATTGCTAGAATATGTAAAGACAAATATTGCAAAGCCACATGCATATGATGAACAAAACTAACCTAATAGATGAAAGATGTAGCCAAGGTGAGGAGAATAATCTTGGAGGGAGTGCGAGACCACATTGTCTCAAATATCCATGGGAAATAAAATCCTTTCACAATGTGGAAGGCACTGACAAAATTGTTCAAGAATAACATTGACCATAGGAAATTGGCACTCAAGGATAAACTTTGAAATATCAAGATGCAAAAGAATGACAATATCCCACAGTCTCTGAGCAGATTTACACAAGTTCATGATGAACTTGGTGGGGTTGGTGTTAATTTTGCAATAGATGACTTGGTTAGCCTAGCTCTTCTATGCCTTCCCAAAATATGGCATAGCTACCAAGACTCGGTAAATGAGAGGGATAAATTATCAAATTGGGAGCACTTACGGTATGATTTGATACAAGAGGAGATAAGGAAAAATACTAGAGATGCAACCTCATCCAAAGAAGAGGAAGAAGACTTTTCTTTAGTCAACAAAGGAATGAAGGCCAAGGGACAAAATTCCCAAGGTGAGGTTGAATCAAGCCAAGGGGGGAAAGAAGAAAGACTTGTACAAAATAAAATGCTTCAATTGTCATGAATTTAGGTGCTATGTTATGAAGTGTCCACACAAAAAGTCTAGAAAGAAGGATCTTGCAAGAGGAGCAACACGTGAAGCCTTGGCTTCAACTTTTGAGTTTGAACTCACCTTTATCGCATGCATGTCCAACACAATGATGGGGAGCATGTGGTACTTGGACTTTGGTGGCTCGTTCCACATGACATGGTGTAGAGACATTTTCAATAGCCTAGAGGAGAAAAATATCCAGATGCATATTGAGTTTGGGGACAACGGAAGGTGCAGTGCTACTAGGATTGGTACAGTAAACTTTCGGAGGGAGTCAGGATCCCCTCTTTGACTCAAGGATGTCATGTTCATTCCAAGCCTAAAGACAATAGTTTCAGAATATAATGGTTATGATGTGATCTCCAACAAAGGAAAAGCATTCCTAAGGCACATATCCACTAGACATACAAAGAAAATATGGGTTCTTGTGAAGAACCTGTATAAACTTGAGGTAGAAAATGAATTTACAACCTTTAGGAGCAAGGTAGAGATTATAAATGTGGTGGTTGAGAGGGAGTATGGTAGACCTCTCAAAATAGAGCCTTAGAAGGAGCCTCAGGAAGTTTGTGGATTAGCCACAAATGGAGAGGCAGAGAGGAGGAAAAGTGGAGACATCCAATAAAGCAAAGGCCTCTAGTAGAGGGAGAGTTCGAGCCAAGTGGGTAGATGAAGCATATGCAACTATACCTCTAGGGTGAGGTGGAGTGATGTAGATCCTTAGTCCAAGAGTTGAAAAAAATTGGGCAGGGTCCATTAAGGCATTCTCCTCATGGATCATTACCTTACTATGGGGCCCCACAATATTCAGTAGTAGGAAGATCAATGTCAGTCATATAATGAGGAGTGCAGAGGAGTGTTGACAATAGAGAAGGAGGAACAATACCAGAGTTAATAGTAGAACAATTTTTCCCAGTCGACAGTTGCAGACACAGTTGATTCATTTTTTTTTTGTATGCTTCTCAGTTGCAGACATTACAGTAGCAGTAGAAACATTGAGAGGTGTTGCATGTAGTACATTCCACAGGTGTAGGATAAGGGTGGTTGATAATCCCTTTCTTGTTGAGAGGGAGTGTTGAAAAATTCGGGAAGAAGGTCTCAAATTGATTTTGGCTTGGTCAAATTGAAAAAAAATTGAATTTCCACGTCAGCATAAAACTTGGATGCAGTTAAATAAGGTGACATGGCTCTTGTCACTCAGTTAGCTCAATAAATTTGAGTTAGAGGAGTTAGATTTTAGTTAAGAATGTGTGATTTCTAATTTGTAGCAATCAAGGTTAGTTATTTAAATTTATTTTCAATTAAACTAGTTCTAACTGTTGGAGGAACTAGTGAAAGGTCAATTGTGCAAAGGAACAATAGTTTAACTCAGTGATCATCTGGTTAACTGATCAATCAGCCTAAAATAGCTAGTGCATGCATAGAATTTGATTTCCCCAACTGTGTGGAGATTCTAAGGCAGTGTAACATTGGTTGTAGACTAGTCTTGAGTGTACAAGTGTTGCATGTAGTTAGATGATCAACCTTGGGAATTGCGCAAGCATTTTGGAGCAAACTCCTAAATAATGGGGCCTAATTCCCTAAAGAATTGCATAAGGAAATAGGGGCTCAAGTAGAGGCAGAAATTGACTAGGTTTGGGGTCAGGGATTCTCAGTTAGTAGAGTGATAGGTTATTCACTTGCAGGTTGAGTTGATATTGAGCTAACAATTGTAATACATCTCTATTCTTCATATTAATGCAAGCAGAAAAAGGATTTTTTAGCAAATTACTATCCCTTGGAAAAATACTATGTGGATGTGTGTTATTTGTTATTGCATGTTTCCGATTATTGTTCTAAATTGTGAATTGGATTTTGCAAAGTAGTAGAGTAGGATTGTTTCTTGTGATAAATTAAAATTTCATGAGCAGTTACAATTCTACACCATAATTTCTATATGGTATCAGAGCATGATTCACATTAGAACATGAATTTTGAAGTTCTTTCTTAGGAGGCTCAAATTTGCAGTTCAGTTGTAGTAATATCTCCTTAGAGTTGGGAATATGACCTTCAACGGGATGATATTAGAGTATGCCTTGGAAGGAAACTCTAATTTCATTAGATGGAAGGATTGCATGGAGGCGGTGTTGGATGAAAACAAATTTCTAGAATATGTCAAGAGAGATATTGCAAAACCATAGGCATTTGATGCACAAAACCTAGCCCAATGGAAGAAATATGTAGAAAAGGTGAGGAGAATAATATTGGAGGGAGTATGAGACCACATTGTGTCAAATATCCACGGGAAAGGAACTCCTTTTGCAATTTGGAAGGCACTGAAAAAATTGTTCAAGAATAAGAGTGACCATAGGAAATTGACACTCAAGGATAAACTTTGAAATATCAAGATGCAAAAGAATGACACTATCATATAGAATCTAAGAATATTTACACAAGTTCGTGATGAACTTGGTGGGGTTGGTGTTAATTTTGCAAAAGATGACTTGGTAAGCATAGCTCTTCTAGGCCTTCCCAAAAGCTGGCATAGCTACCAAGACTCGATGAACAAGAGGGAGAAATTACCGAATTGGGAATGATTATGGGCCGATTTGGTAGAAGAGGAGATAAGGTGGAATACCAAAGATGGAATCTCATCCAAAGAAGAGGAATAGGAATTTTCTCTAGTCAACAAAGGAATGATGGATAAGGGAAAAAAGTCCCAAGGTGAGGCTGAATCTAGCTTAGAGGGAAAGAAGAAAGACATATCCAAAATCAAATGCTTCAATTGTCATGAATTCAGGCACTATGCTACGAAGTGCCCACACAAAAAGCCTAGCAAGAAGGATTCCACAGGCGAAGCCATAGGTAAAGCCTTAGATTGATAGTTCAAGCTTGAATTCATCCTTATCACATGCATGGCCAACACAGTGATGGGGAGTGTGTGGTACTTAGACTCTGGTGCCTTGTTGGACATGTGGGGCCTAACCCACGTTCAACATTAGTTAGCCAAACAAATCCATACACTACTGGCCCTTTCGGCATCAGCCCCTGGAGAGTAGACCGAAGTCTCACTTGAAGCAGTATGGGGGGATGTTGGAACCAAGTTTCCGCACCCTGAGATGGTTGTGATGTCGGTTTATACCCTCTGTTCCTACTTTCGTGCAAGTCACTAAGCTTTAGGGCTCTATCACTCTGCCCCTTTATTCCACCCTTTAGTCCCTCTACGAAGGTGTACGATTGACCTTCACACAGTCTTAACCCGTGATGCAGGTACTTTCGCACTGCTATGAAAACATATTCTATCGGTTCCCAATTTACCTTAAGTGCTTTAATTATCTTACTAAACAATCACAGTTAGGGTCGCTAAACTAATATTCTTACTTGCGTTTAGTTAACCAATAGAACCACATATATTTTCACATTACATAAACATTGCAAATTAAATCCAAAATGCAATGTAACCAGTTGCATTAAAAGGAAATAAATATACAAAATTTGTAGAATACTTCTCTTTATTGATATCTTGAGATTGTTACAGACTCTATCTACCCTACGCACACAGCTGTAGGGCTTCGTGTAGTTAGTTGCGGACTTCCACCCTAGGCCTCCGTGCACTTAGCTGCACAACCTCTACCTATGCATTAGACCTGAAACACTTAGATTTATCTACTAATACTCCTCACTTCCTTCTTCGCTAGAGACTTATACTTAACTAAAAACTACTTAGAGCTTACTTTCTGAGCTCCTTTCTATACAATCCCATGGTCCGTGGACCATGGGTGGATCTTTACAGCTGACTTTACACTTTACAAAATAAGGGTGGATAACCCTTTATGACTCATGACATCTTCGTGCTCCATGACCATAAAATGCAGAGACTTTACAACTTTATTACAAAATTGACCCAAAACATGGGCTTTTAGCCCCAAAAGTGTCCTTAGGGGATCTTGTTCCCAACAGGCCCCCAACACAAACATGGTGACTCATCCTCGAGTCACTCTGTAGGTGCGGAGATCTTGGCGTGAAGACCTCCCAACTCAACCCGTATGACCACAACCTCAGCAGTGCACTATGCAACCACCTGCTTCACTTCTTTAACTAGCTACTCGGTCACTCGTCTTGAGCTGTCGGCCTAATGCTTATGCTGAGTTGCTTGTAGATTCACAAGCTTTCCTTCAATAGAGGCCATAACCGAGTAACCCTCATCCAAACATGGCTTCATTCGCACCTTCAACACTACCTCCTTGTGTTGTGCTACATCTACCTATTCTTTCAATTGTTTGGCCTCCTATAGCTTCGCCAGTCTCTGCGTGAGGGCGATGGTTCACGCTGTACCTTTTACTTCGTCATAGCGCTACTACAACTCTTGTACTTCTGTCTCTAGCTAATGTACATTAGGGTCCTCCGGTAGGCTCGTTAGGACCTTGAACAACTGTTCAAAAATTTGTGTGCATTCCGCTACTACATTGTCTACCACCACTATCGCCTCTGTGACAGTAGTTACATGTTGCTCCTTTATTTCTGGTAGAGTTGAAGGTTGGGCCTTCAACATTAGATTTGCAATCTGTAGGTTCATCTCTAGCTGAACCCTAGCCATCTCTGTGTGAGCATCATGCACCCCTGTAGCAAGCTTGCAGACACGCATCTCGACCGGTTCCTCCTCAGGAATGGCTAACTCCGGGACCACTTGGCATGCCTCCTCCATGACTTGAACTATGCACTTGTTTCGGTTGGTTAGCTCAGTCACGATGGTGATGGCTGAGTCTCGCTGTAGGGCCATCTATTCATTATTAATCGTCTTCTCAATGATCACCTACAAAGTGCGGTGTTTGCGGGCCCTCAGCTCTGTGATCACTCCATCCTGTAATAGGTGTTCACGGGCCCTCAGCTCTGGGAGTGTTCCCAAGTTCAACCCCACTCCATTTAGGGCATTGATAGTGGGCCTATCAGCTTCATTCTCTTTGGTCAGTGCTCCATCCGGCAACACTATTGCGATGGAGACCTTCACACGCAGCATCTCGACAGCTTCTGAAGTGCCGATAGCGAGGCTAGTGGATAACGTGCCAGCCTGTGATGTGTGGGTCCACA
The DNA here is from genome assembly GCA_000404065.3 of Pinus taeda. Lineage (NCBI taxonomy): Eukaryota > Viridiplantae > Streptophyta > Pinopsida > Pinales > Pinaceae > Pinus > Pinus taeda. Next base: position 68,613 of record APFE030916710.1, on the reverse strand, counting down.
GCTCCTATAGATCTATCTGGATGGGCCCCAATAGTATTTGTTGCTACTACTCAAACTACTGTAGGGCCTCCATGATGACATCCCGCACCGTGTCTCCATTTTCATGCAAATCGCCCTCTGTGAGGGTGATTGTGTCCAAGACATCTTAGTGGCTTTGGATTTCTTCCTTGACCCTCCTTTCTCTTGTTCCCTTGGACTCTTGACATGGGCTGATGTCGCCTGCAGGCCGACGTCGCTTGTGGGTCCATGTCGTGCTGCTCTGTTTGCTCGTCCATTTCTTCCTCTGTGTCGGGTGAAGGCGACCTCGTGCCTTCGTCAGAGCCACGCTCTATTTCACTTGTTTGCTTTTCTATCTGTTGGGTGTCATCGTGCTCCACCTAAGCCCTGTTAGTGATCTCCTTCTTCCTCTTCTCGGTCAGCTATGCCATTTTGAGCTTGGAATCCTCCTTTTTGTGCTGCACGATGGACTTGCTTGCCCCCACTGTCAAGTCTTAGGTAGTGACCCACTCTATCGGCCAACGATCAAGTACTACATCAATTGCGTCGTCTGTTGCCAAGTAAGGAAAGTCATATCATGTCTGCGTAGGGTCCTTCCATGCCCTGATCAACGCATGGTGAAAGTATTCCTTGAACTCCATGTACCCCTACAGGTTGGCAAACACAGTATGCAACAACCACGGTTTATGATTGATAGCCATGCAGATGTTCATCTCCATGAAGATCCATAAGATCTTGTTATCCTTGATGCACTGAGCATCCTTGGTCGCCAACAGCGAAACGTACTTCGCTGTTTCTGGTGGGTCTGGCATGACCAAGGGGAATTGGCTACCTTTCGGTAGCTCCCAGGCTACCAGCACAATAGACAGCAAGAGCTACGCATAGTGGAAATTCTTGTTGAGCTCCTGTGCCTCACGAAAATTCACAAGGAACTCATCAGAGAGATAATGCACCCAATTGAACTAGACTCCTTTAGTGTATTGGGATGCAAGAGCATCGACTGGTGCCGACACTTCATCTGCGCGACACTTCCTCATAACCTTTCCTACCAAAATTTGCGTGGCCACCTTGACTGCAAGGTCACTGATACTTGAGATGGCATAGCCTCGCTGTTTCTTCACAAGCTTGAATTTCTCCTTCATGGTCTGTGTGAGGGCCTGCTCGCAACCTTTTCTGCCATACATCATGGCCAAATTTTCTCCTGTGTAGGGAAGCCCGGTGATCCTATGGATCAATCTGCCGGTGATGGGTATTGCCTCCTCCAGCCACAAACACCCATCGTGCACCAAGCATAGTAGCTGCTTGATGACCAACACTATAATGGGGGTGCGGTTGTAGTGTGGCACCCATAATAGGTTGAGCAGACCTGCCTTGTCTACTCCCCTAAGCCACTTCTTCTGTTTCAATACAGTCACCCGGGTGGTTGTGTCAATAATGCGATGCATTAGCTACTCTGTCGCTAAGTGCGGGAACATCTCATGGTTAGCTAAGTCCCAATCTTCTAGTTTAAATAGAGGAACGGGCCCCAAGCATGGTCCTTCAAAGACAATCTCGTCTGACAGCAAAGGGGTTTGCAAGGGGACCTTGCTTTCGTCAATGTCCTTTGGCACCTTGGTTGCCCTTGTGTGGAGGGACGTACTTAGGCAACTTAGTGATAGGGTCGGCACCCTGGACGTCAACTTCCTCCACTTCTACCCCCAAGTCCTCATCATCCATTAGGATGTCTTTAATTTCTTCCTCCTCTGGCTCTAGGTTGATGGCTTTTCCCTTTTCCTGTGTGGTGGGCTTATCCTTCGGCCAGTTTCTCCTTGGCAATGCACACATTGGTATTGCAGCCTGCTTTCCCTTTTTGTCCTTCGCACTATCCTTGGTTGGGGTCTGCGTCGGTTTAGGCATCCATGGTGATTTGGGAACTTCAGCCAAAACCTTTGCAACCTCTGGAGTAGCTTCCTTTGCCTCCCTAACAACTTCCGACACAACCCCCTCGGCTGTCACTACTTCGGTGTCCATGGCTTTTGCGGGTGTCGACATGAGACTATTCAATAGTTGTTGTGTCTCCTTTGTTAATTTCTCAAACGTCAAACTCGCGATTAGAGCTTTAAAGAATTCATGATTCATGTGCGCTTAAGAGCTCAATAACTCAACTGTCAAAATGCCAAGTGTTGTTTGCTGGGCAGCCACGTGTAATTTATAGGGCCATTTGAAGTCAAATCTGACCATTTCCCCCACATTTGGTTCATTAATGCCGAATTGGCGGCATATTTTCAAAGAAATTACCCATAAATTTTGTCTTAGATGACGACCTCCCACTCCATTTGGTTGCATTTCTACCTTCAAATCATGAACAGTGACTTTAATGGTCACTTTTGGCGGACCTGTGCGATTTTTCCTTGGGTAGCGCAACTGCCTTCCCGTTGTCGCGAACCCCGTGACACTTCCTTGCTCCACACAATCCTTCAATTGCATAGTTCCCCAACTTAGGTAGTGTAGTTTATAGTCTCACGCCTCCTTTTAGCTACTTAGAGCACTAAGACTAGGTTACCCTCATATAGTCACCTGACCAGATCACCGGTGTATGGCTTCAATTAGTTGCCATTCACCTTTCATGGGAAGGGATCTCCATTCAACTTAACCAATTGAAATGTTCCACCATTGGTAATCTCCTTGATGGCATAGGGCTCGTTACAGGTCCATTTGGGCACATCAAATCCCAACATTCAGATAAGTGATTTCATGTAGAAATGTTGTTGACAACTTGATTATGTATTGTTACTTCTTGATTGCTTGTAGTTTTGTGTGATTACATAAGCTTGAATGGAATTGACTATGTGCATGCAATGCACTAATTTTTTGTGTGTACCATATTAGAAAGATACCACAGGAAGGTTAGTGTCAAAACTAGACACAAAAAAAAAAACAATATCAAGAATCATGCGCCATCACAAACATACACATGGTGTATCTAGGATCCCCTTATTCAATTTCGGGTGGATCTAGGACACAATCACCACCAAAAAGATATGTTTTTATTTAAATATGGGAGTACATCAACCTTCACCTTCACAAAACTGTGAATGAAATTTCTCCAACAATGAGAATGCCAAGCTCACAGCCCCTTGAAGCAACTTGTCTACAAAAATAAATGTGTTGGGTGTGGAGCCTGATTATCTTTTGTATTCAAAGGTCTCAGTCGAATGTATACCCCAGGAAGACTGTACACC